>CAODLS010766193.1:0-13486 GCA_948243855.1 Flueggea neowawraea
AAGATAATATTTTTGATTATGGGACACCTTTGCTACGTGGTGCGTAGCCTTTGGTATACCAAGGTATGATTGACCCAGCTATCAGGGTTGTCGATAGCCATGTGCCCTGGCCCGACACATGATTTGTTACTGGATTAGTGGCAGAGTCCACAATCATTATTGAGGTGATTGAGTGATGTAGTTCCCACCAATCATTATCGAGGTGGTTGAGTGATGTTCCCACCACGATTGTTACCAGTCCCATAATACATATATATATGGTTTTGATTATAATACTAGTAGTATCGTTTTTGCCAATGCGCATGTGATTGCCTATGGTTTAAATGTTTACGAAACGTGTTTCTGAAATCATACTATGTATGTAGTGTGCATATATATATATATATATATATATATATACATTCCTGTCATATACGTGCATGTGATAGTTTTCAAACAGTTTTCAAACCAGTCTTTATGAGGCACTCTAGAGTGTTGTCCCTCACTCACTAGGTTTGACCCCCTTTGTTTTCTGTGTTGCCTTGTTTCTATTGTGCAGGTTGATTCGACTCGGCAACTTTTGACATCCTCGCCCAGTGAGACATATACTTTTGGTTAGTAGCACCCTTTTCGCTGGGCTACTTCGTTCGTATTAGATGCTGCACTCCGATATACTGTTGGGTTATAGAGTCCGCTGATTGTGGGTTTATTTTAGGGATATTGGATTTTGCAATTTATTGTTTGTATTTATTTCATTGATATATTTTATTAATATATATATATATATATATATGATTTTTCTTGAAATGGTTTTAATAACATGTTTTAATCAAATGGGAGTATAGTTTACGTATCTTTGAGGCTTGTGCGAGATGGGCTGGGCTCCCACAGACGGTTCACCTTATACGCCGGTCACAGTCCTAAGAATGGGTCGTGACAAAGAGGAACTCAAAAACATGCCCAGAATTCAATCCAAACGAACAACCACAGCCATGAAAAGAAATCATTTAACAGAAACTAAATCCCAAAAATGAAGGCAAAAATGGAATGATGAGAGATGGGGTTTTCTTACATTGGTTCAGTGAGGACTACGAAGGAAATGGAGAGAAACCTCAAAAGATATCTGAATAGGATATGCAGGAGAGAAGAATGGAAAAAAATGAAAGAAAAAGGTTAAGTATGGGCGGAGAAAATCGTGTCCAAAATCTGGCCAAAATCAGGGTTGTTGGCTAGGTATGGGTCTGTTGACTTTGGTGGCTCCCGCTGAAACCACACCGTTTAAGGAGAAATTTTGACGCCAGATTATCGGACAACATGCGGAGCAACAGGGCGACAGGTTCCTCAAAACAAACGGCGTGTCGTTGTTTGCGGCCCTCAGCACAGCCAGACACTGACGACCGCTTTTTAACCCGGACGTCAGTTCTTCTTCTTCCAGACGACATGTCACTTGGTACTTACACTCAGACGACTGGTCACACTTTCTTCCTTCTATTTTCGATTTTAATTTTGATTTTTATCCAATTTTCGCTTAATTAATCACTCTAATCACTTCAATAATTTCATAAATCACCCAATTAAAATTTAAAACACAAAATTTTATTCTCCAACATTAAAATTTATTTTTCTAAATTAATTAGAAAATAATCAAAATTAATCCCAAAAATATTGGATATTACAATTGGTGAATGAAGAAATTCTAGAGAATTATATTATTAAATGGAAAAAAATCATTAATATTTATCTTGATAAAAATTCCATGTTTATTAGATTTTTTACAAGTTTAATTTTAGTTTTAATATATTTGCATTTTATTTCAATTTGTAAAAGAAAATTTAAATTATTATTGAATAATAAATTGGATATGTTAAATTATGTATCATTTATTTAAATTTCATTGCAATATTCAAAATAGAAATGTTTTATAACGGCAAGTGGCTTGCCCGAGTGGTAAGGGTACCACACCTTGGACCCATGGAGTCTCGGGTTCGAGTCGTACCCTGGGTGCATGAGTTTCCTTGGCTCCTCCCCAATAGGGTGAGTTGAGTTTGAGCTCGATCAAAAAAAATAGAAATGTTTTATAAATAGTAAATTAATTCTTTGACTAAAGAAAAATTTAATTCTTTGATCAAAGTTGTTAAAAAATTAAGTTCGCTAATGATGTGAGTAGATGGAGCTCAAATCTATTAGTTACAAATTCAAATAATGAGTTTAACTAAATGATTTCTTAACTGAAAAATTATCTAATGTTCTTAGTTAATTAAAAGCACTATGTTAATTTGTAGTATTGATGAATGAACAAATTCTAGAGAATTATATTATTAAACGATGAAAATTTTATTATTATCGAACAATAAATCGGGTATGTTAAAACATAATATTTGAAAGGGATACAAAGAATTTAAATTATGTAAGCGTTTAGAAGGCAAAAAATTGCTACTAATTGGACATTTTTAATTATGCATCATTCATTTAAATTTTACTGCAATCATCAAAATAAAAATGTATTATAAATAGTAAATTAATTCTTTGAGTAAAGCAAAATTTAATTCTTTGATCAAAGTTGTCAGAAAATCGAGTTTGTCAATGAGGTCAATAGATGCAATCCAAATCTATTAGTTATGAGATCAACTAATGAATTCAACTAAATGATTCCTTAAAGTGAAAAATTCAAAATTGATTAAAATTTTTACAAGTTTAATTTTAGTTTTAATTTATTTGCATTTTATTTAAATTTGTAAAAGAAAATTCAAATTATTATCGAATAATAAATCAGGTATGTTAAAACATAATATTTGAAAGCGATACAAAGAATTTAAATTATGTAAGCGTTTAGAAGACACAAAATTGCTTGGACATTTTTTCTTATGTATCATTCAAATGTTTTATAAATACTAAGTTAATTGTTTGATTAGAGAAAAATTTAATTCTTTGATCAAAATTTTTGAAAAATCAAGTTCGCTAATGACATCAATGGATGAAACTCAAATCTATTAGTTACGAGATCGACTGCTAGGTTAATTTTATGAATGAAAAAATTCTAGATAATTTTATTATTAAATGGTAAAAATTGTTAATGGTTATCTTAACAAAAACAAACATTTAATTTAGTGAAAATTTTAAAAAATTATCTAAGTTTCAAAAACCTTAAAATAAGTAACAAATAGAATTAATTACATTTTTGCAATATCACTAAAGAAATATTTTGTATATTAAGTTAATTCTTTCAAATTTGTTGAAAAATCGAGTTCGCTAATGCCATCAATGGATGAAACCCAAAACTATTAGGTACGAGTCTGACTAATGAGTTCAAAATGAAATAATTAGAGATAATTTGAAGTGTTGATGAAAGAACAAGTAATTGTCCACTAATTAGACAATTTTAAAATATGTATCATTCATATAATTTTCATTGCAATCATGAAAATTGTTAGAAAATCAAAATTATTGAAAAATCGAGTTTGTCAATAACGTCAACTGATGAAACCCGAATATTTTATTAAATCACATATAAGTGCTATAAAAACACAAAAAAATTGTAATGAAGTTACATATTTCTTCATTATTTGTCATTTTATAAATATATCACTTTTTATATATAATATGTCATTCGTTCCTAACAATATGTTACTACATTGAAGAAAAATAATAAAATTTTTAAATCACATAAAGGTACTATAAAAGCACAAAAAGTTGTAAATAAGTTACATATTTCTTTCATTATTTGTCATTCTATAAATATGTCACTTTTCATATAAACTATATCATTCGTTTTTAACAATATGTTACTTTATTGAAGAACAATAACAAAAAATTTTAAATTACATAAAGGTCCTATAAAAACACAAAAAAGTGTAAATAAGTTACATATTTATTTCATTATTTGTCATTTTATAAATATGTCACTTTTCGTACATAATATATCATTCGTTTCTACAAATATGTTATTTTATTGAAGAAAAATAAAAAAATTTGTAAATCACATAAAAGTACTAAAAAACAAAAAATTATAAATAAATTACATATTTTTTTAATTTTTTTTTATTTTATATTCATGTCACTTTTGTCTTAAATATATCATTCCTTCTTAATATTATGTTACTTTATAAAATAACATAAAGTAACCAAAAATAACAAAAACATTGAAAAAAGTAATAAATGATTTTTTTTGTCATTTTCTAAATATGTCACTATTTATCTGCAATATGTCATTTTTTTTCTAACATTACGTTAGCTTATTTAATAAAAATAAGAAAATTTGTAAATCATATAAAAATACTATAAAAACATAAAAACTTGCAAGTAAGTGACATTAATTTAAATTATTTGTCATTTCATATATATGTCATTTTTTGTACATAATTGGTCATTCGTTCTCATAATTATGTCCATTTCCATATAAAAAGTAACATGATTATAAAATGACATAAAGTAACCAAAAAATCACAAAAATATTGAAAAAAGTTACAAATGATTTTTTCTTCATTTTATGAATATGTCATTATTCGCCTTAAAAATGTTATTATTTTCTAACAATGTGTTACTTTAGTAAATAAAAATAAAAAAACTTTATAAATAACATAAAAGTACTATAAAAACACAAACACTTGCAATTAAGTGACATATATCACTTCTGCGGAAGTACATTTCTGATCCATCACATGTTTTGGCACCACAGTCAGCTGAGGTTAGATCTGACTTGTCTTATGATGAGACTCCAGTCCGGATTGTTGACTGGCAGGGGAAGAGACTCCGAAACAAAGAGATTGTTTCGGTGAAGGTGATTTGGAGACACCATTCTATTGAGGAGGCTACTTGGGAGGCCGATGACGAGATGCGATGTAGATATCTGCACCTGGTTGGCTCTGCGGATTCGTAGGTTAGTACATTTCTGTCTCTATCTCTATTCATGCATTAATGCATCATTATTCTGCATACTCTGACCATTTTGTATATTG
This sequence comes from Flueggea neowawraea, assembly GCA_948243855.1. Taxonomy (NCBI): domain Eukaryota; kingdom Viridiplantae; phylum Streptophyta; class Magnoliopsida; order Malpighiales; family Phyllanthaceae; genus Flueggea; species Flueggea neowawraea. Next base: position 4,935 of record CAODLS010766193.1, read on the forward strand.
GGATCGAGTGAGTTAGATACTCGATTATTTGACTATGGGATCCTGAGGCTGGGATTATTTTAGGGATTTTTGGACTCGGTGCCCGATGAGGGGATTACCGAGTTGATTTTCTTTTAGAGGTCTAAATTCGCATGTCTAGAGTTGTAGTGTACTTTGATACCAAAAGTGGTATTAGTACAGTAGCTCTGACTTAGTGCTTGGAAATTCGGGAACAAATTTCTTTTTAGGGGGGAGTATGTAATATCTCGTTCGTTCTGACCGGAATTTGATGGTATTCCATCAAAACTTCAGGGAAATTCGGGGCTTTGAGATGGTAAACTTCGATCGAGAAATGTTTGGAGGTGGTTTGTGTGTGCAAAGCATATATCAGGACATCTGTGTGCGTTGGAGACGTTCTACGCACATAGATTGAGATCAGGGTGTCGTTTACGTGCATAGGTGATTGTACTACGTGCGTAGATGGATGTCTGATCCAGACCGTGAGTGTGCCTGGGCGCGTCTGTGTGCGTTGGAGATGTCCGCACACGTTGGATGCGATATTGGACTTGGAACCGTGGTGAGCATGGTGATCTACATGCATAGCACTAGGTGGTGTACACGTTAATCGTTGATCCGTGAGGGAAAGGTTGCCAGATCTTCCGTCTACGCACACAGGAGCTTCGTCTGTGCACGTAGTACGCGGTCAATGTGCGTAGAAGCAGGTTCAACGCACGTAGATGAGCCTTTTTTGCGGTCATTAAATGAAATGCCATGTTTCAGTTCTGAGGTTCTATAAATACACCCACCTACGACTCTTCTGTCATAACTCATCTCAATCACCAAAATCACTCTTTCAACTACTCCTCTGTACTTGCAATCACTCTTCATCACTTCCATTGCAATTCTGAAGGTAAGAATCGTTCTTTGATCTCTTTTTTCTGTCATCTCACCTGATGTTTGTTCATATAGGGTTTTGAAAGGATTTTGAGATTTTGTTCAGATTTTCCTTTTCTGTTGTAAAGGAAGTTAAATATGGGTAGATTAAGCTTGGTTAAGGTTGTAACCACTGGATTCTAGCTTCGGTTTTCAATGGTTTCGTGTTTGAATGAAATGGATTTGATCCGAGCTAGGGTTCCGAATTTTGGTAGATTTCTCATCAGATCTGGAGTTGTGTCTGATGTATTATGATAGATAGATGTTAGAAATGCATAGATCTGACACTCGGTGTTAAGATTTAATGATTTGTGTCGAATGGGTCAAGAAGTCCGAATTTGGGGATTTGGATTCTTGATGATTTTGAAGTTGTTTGTAGGATCTGAGACTAGATCCTTGCTTGAGAGGCTGATTGCAGCCAGTATGGGTGTTTGATCGATCGGGTATAGATCGAAATGGGGATTTTGGGTATTTTGGGCATGAGATCTCGATGTCATCGAGAGTTAGTCAGTATTTGCACTCGCATACATGCATCGGTACCACCACAGTACCACATATTGATATTTACTATGTCTGTATATGTACAGCTCAGTGTGCCTGCCAGCAGGAGCAGCCACCCGCCAACGATATTTGACTAGATCCATGACTTTAGATACCAAGTGAGTTAAATAGCAACTTCAGACACATAGGTTGTGTCTTCAAAATTAAGTATGCTATTTTGATATGTCTGACTATGGCATAAATTGACTAATAATTATTGGGTTAATAATCTGGATGTGTGATTATAATTAACTAACATTTTGATATGGAAAATCTAAAGTATATATGGGTATATATATACAAGAACATTTTGTAAATGATGGTATAAAGGAAAAATATTGCATGATTGTTTGTGGAATACTATGTATATAACACATTGATATGGGGACCCCCTACTACAGAGTATGTAGTCTTTGGTATACCATTGTATGTTATCACCCTACTACGGAGTATGTAGTCTTTGGTATACCATTGTATGTTATCACCCTACTACAGAGTATGTAGTCTTTGGTATACCTTTGTATGTTTCTGGCCCTAGTCACCAGGGATTGGGGTGACCGTGTATCTAGGCCAGATATACGCATTATTTGAGCAGGCTCCACCCTGCTATTTGGATATAAAGATAACTCATGGTCCCGTATTATGAATACACAAATATATGTATATATTGCCTGAATGCATGTGAATGTTCTGGATGCGAACGTTTTGGTAAAACGTATTTTGGAAAAAAAAATATACTATGTATATATTGTGTATACTATATGGTATATATGTACGTGTGCGATATTTTAAAAGGTGGTTTTTAAACTAGTCTTTGTGAGGCATGTACGAGGTGGTCTAACGTGCTGTTTCCTCATTATGGAATCTTACCCCTTTTTCTTATGTTGTCCATGTTATACCTTTGTTCGCAGGTGACATCTTTTGGACGCACAACATTTGACCCGTACCTCGACCTAGTGAGACATTTTTTGCTATTGTGAGTGCCCTCGTTCGGGACTCTATTTTTCTATGTCATAGAGCTCCACATTTGACTACTGTTTGGGTATTGGGCTACATTGTTGTATTTTGGGATAATTCTGATGAGTTATGACTATATTAATATTTTTGATATACAATATACGCATATATATATTTGTTGGTTAATATTTATATATATAGTTTTATTTCATTTATAAACATTTTTATAAATGTTTTAAATAAATAATTAGATAAGTCGGGTAGTATATCTGATCACAGAGGCTTGTGCGGGATGGATCGGGCTTTCACAGACGGCCTGCCTTGTACGCCGGTCATGAGCCCGACTATGGGTCGTGACACCAACGGCTATATTCTTCTCTCCAACGATCATATTGATTCAAAGGGCTATAAATACATCAAGAGAAGAACAAGAACGTGTTGAACAACATGAAAAATCATAGAGTCAAACTTCTTATCAATTTCCATCAAGAAAAACATCAATTCAAGCTAGAGATCAAAGTTCAACCTTCAATCTCAAATATTCAACTCTAGCATAGAGCTTCATTGTTTGAAAACAAATTATAACCACCTTGTGAGTGTGAGTTAGGTTTGTTGTAAGCCTATAGAAAACAACATTGTAGAGGTTTGTTGTGAACCTAAGTATAAAACAACATTGAGAGAGGTTTGTTGTGAACCTATAGAAAACAACAGTTTGTAGACCTTGGAGGTGTTGAGCCGGAATCAACCTCGTGTATTGGCCTTGTTGGATTGAGCCACAATCAATCATTGATAGTGAAAAGCCTAAGTGAGACTTAGGTAGTGGATTTAGGCAAGGTTGACCGAACCACTATAAATCCTTGTGTCGATTTCGTTCTCTTCTCAAATTGCTTCCGTTCATACAAAAGCTCATACCAAAATTCTCCAACAGATTCAGTTTATGATGGTTCTTCAACATAATAGCTTTGATCCTTAATGGGTTGTTCTAGATTGTCCTTCAGGGGCTAGAGTGGGTATGAGTATAGATGTGATGTCTCCATAATTAGCTTTTGAGTCAAAAGATAATTCTGATTCATCTGCAGAAGATTCATAATTTTCTTTAGGAACATCAGTATTAGTACTAACATCTGAATCTGAAACATTATAAGTGCTAGATCTATGTCCATGCATGTCTGGAGATGTATTAGCATCTGTGTTTGAATACTCCATTGGTGGCTTTCTTCCTCTAGTTGTCTTCGGGAGACTTCTGGTGAAGGAGATTTTTGTGTTGGTTCAAAGACTTGTTTCTATTTTTTTCTTTTGCAGCTTTTCATCTTTTTAAGGCTTCATATTCTACAAAAGTAGAAGAAATTAAAGGCACTGCAGTTTTCTCACTAATGCCATGAACCATTGAGGAGAGGTTGGTTCTAGAGGCTACATAAAATACTTGGGTGGAGGATAAAAAAGAGTGGGATATTTCAAATCTTCTTGCATTCCCTTCATTTGAACTTTTAGGTTTTCCCATTGTACTTCGTTTTGGTTAAAGGAAGGGCCAAACTAGTTTTCAATCGCCATCTTTCTCAAAGTTTTCTCCAACTTGGAAAATTTTTTATTTAGATCCTAATAGAGGTCTTTTATCTTCTCACTAAAATGTTCTAATGCAGAATCATGTTTTTCCACAGCATGGAGAATTCGATCCAACTTTGCATCTCATCAGATCAAATTGTGCTTTTGTGCTACATGGATAGCTGACTGCAAATTTAGTACTTCTTCTGCTTCGTTCAATGGTTTAGGATAGCCATTTGGTTTTACTACTTTTGATCTTATAAATGACTTGGACTGAACTCCATATGCGGTAGTGTTTCAAGAATAATGTGGATATTCATCTTCATAACTGACATTAGGAAGTTGAGATGAAGAAGAAGCCATAAAACATGGAATATGAGCTGGTATTGAAGTTGTGGCAGTTACAACAGCTAGACTAGAAGGTTTATAGAAACCTTATCTTCTTATTATCTTCAATCCCTCCCTAAAAATAGGAAGGCGACGTGTAGCCCATTCTTTGTCAATCTTTTCATCAACAGCTTTCCTTGTTTCCTTCAAAATAGCAATCCATGGTGCAGAACCACCATCTTTGTTAGGAGGACGAGTAGATGGGATTCTATATGAGGGTCTTCTTGTCCTTCTTTGCTTAGATCTAGTAGGAAAATCATCATCTTCATCATAGCAAGGACATCCTTCATCACACATATTTGGGTCAACGTCCCAAAAAAGGTGACCATTAATTTTGTTGTTGTAGACTGGTTGTCTAGAGACCCTAAATTCCATGATAAGAAGTTTTCTTTCAGTTTGAACTAGCTAGATCATTACCATAGTCTTAAATATTGGTAAACTTGAATTTAAACTTTAAGGTTCATCAAGACTTTAAGTCCATCTTTCCTACGGTGAAAAATGCAGTCTTGTGACTGTACTGACTTTTTAGCTTCTCTGATATTTTCATAGTTTGAAAGCTAGGAAGTTGGTATCAACTTCTTTAGAGTTTCAGTGTCCATTTGTCTTAGTGTCTGGACAATAGTGGAAACTTTCTCTGTAGTCTTTAAGAGGACAAATAGAGCATCACTAGAACCGCAACCATTTAGATCCACAACGTGATCTTGTGTTGAGCCAATTTTTGTCAACTTGTGAAATCCCACTTCATTTTGATGATTAGAAAAGAATGTGAAAAGTAAAAGTAAGCATGTTATATCCATTACGCACGTAGTGGTTATACCCTATGGACGTTATAGTTACAAGAACGCACACTAAGCATGTAGACTTGCATGAACTAGAAACTGAAGTCATTCTACACACGTAAAAGGATAAGTATGTACGTAGAGGAATAAATCCTGAAGACAACCAAGTTATGAAGTCATAGACTCAACGCATGTTGAATTGGTGCTATGCACTTAGCTGCTTGATTCTAGGAGGCAGTGTGTATCAGGTGTTTTGCTACTCACACAACAGTTGATTCTAAGCACGTAAAGATAGGTCTTCAGGACAGGTGTAAGAGATCTTCAAGTTGTATTCACGTAAAATATCAAAGGAAACACACATAGAAGAATAAAAAATTTATCTTTGAGATTTTAGTTATTTATGCACGATGAAGGGAATCATTAAGAATGCAGATTGATAAAAGTGTGCACTTTGAACTAAAGAATCTACTCACATAGTGACGGGATAACGCATGTAGATGAGCTGCAGATGAAGTCAAGACGTTGCTTGAGATTTGAAGTTGAATATTCTCTGAAATGTGTGTTGATCAAAGGTGCGATCTTGGAATGGTATTCGACAATGCACGTAGCAGAATGACTATGCACATAAAAGGTTGAACCAGTTGAACAGCCTACCCACGTGGAAAGAATGCAAAGCACGTAGATGCTGATTTATTCAAGATAATGACTTTTGGAGTTCTGGCACCACATGCAGACTGACAATAATGCATATAGAACTCTGAAGCATAAAAGGACTACGCACGTAGATGGTTTCTACACACGTAGAAGACTATGATGTCATTTAAGGACAAAATTTTCTATTTAATCGCAATGGCTACTTTGAGGCTTCTAATAACTATGTTCTACAAAGAGGTTATAAATAGACGTCCCACATCATAACAAGAGTAAGAGAGACCTTTCCCAAGTTTTCTATTCATTTTCTCTCTCTTCTCATTTTATACCCAATTGAGCTATTTACTTGCTATTACATCTCTAGGTTGGTGTGAACTTAAGTTTGCTATATTTTGGGTTAAATTTGTAACAAGCACTGTTGTTTGCTTGGGGTAGATAGGTTTCCTTATTGTGACTTGAAAAACAAGAGGGTTTTGCTAGTGATCCTTAGAAAACTAGTGGATAGGTTTTTTCTTGTTTTGGTTCTTTTGGAAAACAATAAAGGTGAATGATTTTCTAGTTGATCCTGCAAACACTAGATAGTGTAATAGTTTTCTTATTAAACCCACAAAAACAAGGTGTAACAGTTTCCCTCCACTTGAAAGTGATTAGTGTTAGGTTTCTTTTAAGCCTTGTTGGTTATTAATACAACAAAAAACACAAAGAAACCATCCAAGGAACATGCATGTACAAAACATAAAATTTGGTGAGAAGATTTATACCTAAACCTGTGAAAAACCGAATCCTTTTGCCACCAAAAGAGCCGAATCATAAAGACAAGTTTTTGACCCCTTTATCCTTGTTAATGCCACTGAAAGGACTGCCCAAAAAGCTACTCCTCTCTACCAAATCACACACACAACAACCTAGTGTGCTAGCACAAAGAAAAGATGTCCTTTCTTAGCCAAACTATTCGGTTTTGAACAAAACCAAAGAGAAAATGTGTTCTCTTGTTCAAAACAAGTTTGGAAGCCTTTTAATCACAAGGATATGAGAAGGAATCAGGTATCCTTACCCTTTTTCCTTTAATATTTTGGCTAGAGAAGTGAAGAAAAGAGATGAGAGAGTTGAGAGAGAGGTGGACGGCTAGGAATGGAAGAAAGAGAGGAAAAATGAGAAAACCCTAGCACATCTTTCTCTTCCTTCCTTCTTATACTAGGCTGAACCGTAATGCCCACTTATGACCAAATTTCTTCAACTTATTTAGGTCCCAAATGGGCTGACCACCATCTCTTAAATAAGGCTTAAAGATATAATGGTTTGGGTTGAAAACTAATCACAAAGTTAAGCCCAAGCCATTATAAAACCTATGTTTAAGTCTAACTTAAACAAGGCCTTATTTTCTCTTCTTCCATTACTAATTAACTAATTTAATTAGTCAATATTTATTGGGCCGAAATTGACACTCAATGGGCCTCAATGCATGTCCCAAAAATTATAAGGCCCAACTTATCTTTTCTACATAAATAAGTGGCGCATTAAGCAAGATGCATTTTTTTTTCTTTTCTTTAACCGATTTTATCGTGTACGATCCTGTAGGTTTGTTCAATATTGGCAATGGGCCCAAAGCCTATAAATCATAAGCGGTCTCTAGCAAGACGTTATGGTTACCCAAATTGAACGAATGTGAATACGCATTAATAAGACCTATCGCAACCTTATACAACCCCTTGCCATATCATGATTAGCATAAGGCATAGAAAGTCATCATTATTTAGCGCTAAATCATTTTCTTGATCTTTTAGTGATACTGACTAAGTCAGATAGATGATAACTCTTATCATCCTATTTGGGTATGTTCATACACTACTCAGTTTCACTTATCAAGTGGCCCATGATATCTTCTCTCTTTACGAGAGTGGCAATTCCTTCACTTCACTCATGTTTCTCAGCGTGACTCGTGGCATACCCAACCATGCCCATACTAGTCAACCAGTTACGACCACATTAGGTGTATGCCAAAGTATACGAAAAATCACCTAAGAATCCAAGTGATTTTAGGTCGAAGGGTTTGAGTCTAAGCGTTGCACGAGAAATACTTATGACATGCTACCATGTAGTATTCTCGTGAATGGATCAATCCAAATACACTGTTCACTAACATGTATCTATGTATCTGATCGATATCTCATATCCTATGATCCGTAAAACAGGATCATCTCAAAAGGTACATACTAGTCTTCATTCATTGCCATTCCCATGACAATGATTGACTAGAGATATTTAGAATAGTGTTCTTTTACGGATTAAGATTTTACTATCCAAAACATATTTGATAACTCAATCAAAACCACTATCCACTGATAATTCATCCAATTAAATATGCACAGAAATAAGAAACGGGATGAAAAATGTCTCATAAATAAATAAATAAATAAATAAATAAATATATATATCAAATATAAAAAGGGTTCGAATACAATGTGTTTGGGGCTAGGGCTTACACTAACAATCTCTCACTAGCACTAGTCCCAATTAGGCATTATTCTAAGACCAAAAGACGTAACATGACGCTCATGCTTATCTTTAGGTAACTGTTTGGTCAGAGAATCTGCTACATTGTCTTCACCCGATACTTTGCATATCTTTACATATCCTCTATCGATGATCTCTCAAATGAGATGGAACCTCCTGAGTATGTGTTTGGACTTCTGGTGTGGTTGGGGCTCCTTGGCCTGTGCGATTACCCCGTTGTTGTCACAAAATAGCTCAATGAGATCTAGAACACTTGGGACAACCCCTAGA
>CAODLS010766241.1:0-19901 GCA_948243855.1 Flueggea neowawraea
GGGCTACTTTGTTTGTTTAGAGCTCCGCACTTTGTCTTTTGGGATTTTTCCATATTTATATTATTTTTACACTTGTATTTGATTTTTGCTTTGGCAAGTATTATGTTATGATATTTGATATATATATATATATATATATACATGTTTTCTTATAAATGAGTTTTACCCAACTGTTTTAATAAAAGAATAAATGGGTAGAGATCTGACGCTTTGGAAGGCTTATGCAGGATGGGTCGGGCTCCCATAGACGGTTTGCCTCGTACGCCGGTCATGGTCTAAATACGAGTTGTGCCAAAGGTGGTATCAGAGCACTAGGTTTCGTAAGTCTTGAGTATGTGTGTACTCTGATACCAAAGGTGGTATCAGAGAACTAGGTTTTTCTATAGTTGGGTCTGGTGTGGAGCTTAGGTATCTTTGATCAAGTCAATATGATTTGCTTCTGTGCATTCTTTGATCTCTAGCTTAGTACTGTGACAGTCACTTAAGTATTGATATTGCATACGCGACTTGTTTTATTGAAGATATGGATCGTCCTTGTGGTAGAGGCCGTTGGAGACCTAGACATCAGCCTGTTAAAGTCGCTGACCATTTTGTAGCCGACCAGTATGATGCTGCTAGTTTACTTGAGGTTGCGACGCCAGCACCACAGCCACAACCATCGCATGTTGGTCAAACAGACGCTTTAGAGAGATTTAATCAGGTCCTTATGAGGATGGAGGCACTTCTAGCCGGTTAGGCTGCTGGAGGTCAAAATATTCTGCCTGTTGCAGCACCACTAGTTCATTCACTTCAGCCTGAGGCAATTGTAGTACCTGCACTTACGATAATTCCCACAGTATCTCAGTTTGATGTTGAGTCTCGTCTCACGAGATTCATGAAGCTTTCTCCGCCCAGGTTTTTGGGAAAATTAGGGTAGGAGCCTAAGGATTTCATGTTTACAGTAGACCAATGTTTTGAGGCCATGAAGCTTACAGATGACCCTTTGAGAGTGAGGTTGGCCTCATTTATATTGGATGGTCGAGCTGCTAGATGATGGCAGGACCAGAGGTCTCACAGAGTATTCACATGGGAGGAGTTCAAGTTGAGCTCACCTTGTTTGTTCTTCCTTCGAGTGAGTGGGATAGGAGGTTAGACCAGTTCAGTGAGTTCCATCAGGAATCGGGCATGTCCGTGAGTGAGTATAAGGACAGTTTTCGAGAGCTGAGCTGATATGCTCATATTGAGGCCCTTGGTGAGGAGGCATTGGCTAGGAAGTTTTTGAATGGGTTGCTACTAAAGATTATGAGGGTTCTAACAACTCAAAGGTTGTCTACAGTATCGTAGATATTGGAGGTTACAAGAAGTATGGAATAGCAGGATGATAGACAACCGAGAGAGCCCAAGAGGGCAAAGACTGACAGCTCATCAGGCAGCCAACAGAGACAGGGATAGAGTAGGTTGACAGAGTACAAACATAAACGTTCTTTTGGAGGTTAGGGCCTGAGGCAGGGGCAGGAATCCCAGAGTGTTAGTGTAGCACAACCAGATAGGCATGCTGGAGGATAGAATTTTGAAGGTTTATGTCCGCCTTGTGAGGCATATGGGAGGACACACTCGGGGCCTTGTAGCAGGGTAGCATGCCTTTGTTTCCATTGTAGATAGCCAGGGCATAAGGTGGCCAAGTGTCCCGTAAAGCATGGCACAATATCATAGACAGTAAAATCAGCGGTCAGAGGTACGAGTAGAGTTACCCCAGGTTCTGGGAGTCGTAGCCAGATTGGACAGGGTATCGGCCATGCGCAGATTGGACAGAGCAGTTCTACTACTGGAGGGCAGGCTGGAGTGTACCATTTGACTCGCCAGGAGGCTCAGACCTCCAATGCTGTAGTGACTAGTACGTTACTCATCTCTGGTGTTTATGATTATGTTCTATTTGATACTGGTGCATCACATTCACTCATCATTCTGCATTTTGTCGAGGGATCGGGATTAGTATTACGTCAATTGGACAAGTTGCTAGAGGTTTCATCACATTTGGGCAGTAAGTTAGTGACTGATTTCAGGGTTCGAGATTGCATGATCTCGTTTGACGAGCATGAGTTGGCTGCTAATCTCATCTTACTGGATGTGGGTGAGTTCGATGTTATCCTTGTCATGGATTGGCTTTCAGAGTGGCATGCTACTTTGGATTACTTTGCCAAGAGAATACATTTTCGACAGCCTGGTCAGACTGAGTTATGCTATTAGGGTGACCGATATAGCATTGTTTGGGGTTATTCGTCAGCTGCTAGAGTAGAGCAAATGATTCGTTGAGGTTATGAGGCGTATCTAGCTTTCGTGTTGATTGAGTCTGCAGGACCATAGTTGAGAGTGGAAGATGTACCGATAGCTCGAGAGTTCTCAGATGTGTTTCCTGAGGGAATTGCCTGGACTTCCACCTGAGCGCGAGATTGAGTTCATGATAGAGGTACAGCCTGGTACCGATCTAATATCGATTCCACCGTATCAGATGGTGCCAGCAGAGTTGAAGGAACTGGAGACCCAGTTAAGAGAATTGTTGGATAAGGGATTTTTCCGACCGAGTGTTTCACCTTGGGGTGCTCCAGTATTGTTTGTTAGGAAAAATGACGGTAGCCTTCGTATGTCTATTGACTACCGCCAGCTGAACAAGGTGACAGTTAAGAACCGATATCTGCTTCCGATGATAGATGATTTGTTTGCCAGTTGCAAGGTGCGCAGTGATTTTCTAAGATTGACTTGAGGTCAAGATACCAACAGTTAAGGATTAGGGGGAGGATATTCCCAAGACAGGTTTCCAAACTATGTATGGACACTATGAGTTCCTTGTGATGTCATTTGGTTTGACTAATGCGCTGGTGGCATTCATGGATTTGATGAACAGAGTGTTCAGGCCATACTTGGATTGGTTTGTCATTGTCTTTATTGATGATATTCAGGTGTACTCGAAGAGTAAGGAAGAGCATGAGGACCACTTGACGTCGGTCTTGCAAACTTTGCAAGAGCATCATCTATATGCGAAGTTCTTGAAATGCGAGTTTTGGCTTAATTAGGTGGCATTCTTAGGACACGTGGTGTCTAAAGATGGAATTATGGTAGATCTAAAGAAGGTAGAGGTAGTACTCCACTGGGAGAGACCTAACACTGCTACCGAGATTTGGAGTTTCCTTGGTTTGGTCAGGTACTATAAGAGGTTTATCCATGATTTTTCTAGGATTGCAGCCCTTATGACTCAGTTGACGCAAAAAAGAGTTAAATGTGTTTGGTCTGATAGATGTGAAGACAGCTTCCAAAAGCTGAAAAGGTGTTTGACGAGTGTTCTAGTGTTAGTGTTGCCATCAAGCTCTGGAGAATTTGTAGTGTACTATGATGCCTCGATAGTTGTATTGATTTGTATCGATGCAGCATGGCAAGGTGATTGCTTATGCCTCGAGAAAGCTTAAGAAGCACGAGCAAAATTACCCGACACATGACTTAGAGTTGGCAGCAGTTGTATTTGCACTCAAGATTTGGAGGCATTACTTATACGGAGAGACTTTTGAGATCTTTCCATATTATAAGAGTCTAAAGTGCATTTTTGGGCAACGAGACCTGAATTTGAGGCAAAGACATTGGCTAGAGTTGCTAAAAGATTATGATTGTACTATATCATATCAGTCTGGCAAGGCTAATGTCGTAACCGATGCTTTGAGTAGAAAGTCGATGGGGAGTTTGGCTCACATCACAGTTGAGAGACGGCCTGCAGTGTCAGAGTCGTAAAGATTGATGGAGGATGGAGTTGAGTTGCAGTTTGATGACTCAGGGGCTTTGCTTGGTCATGTTGAGGCGAGGCATGTATTATTGGATCGAATTCGAGAGTCTCAGAAGGAGGATTCTGAGAAGCAAAATTTGATCGAAAAAGTTAGATTATCGAGTATACTGGGGTTCGGTGTTGATGATTTGGGAGTCCTTTGGTTTGAACTAAGATTGTGCGTACCATCGTCTGGTGGGTTATGCGAGGAGATTATGACCGATGGTCACAACTCCACATATTCTGTACACCCAGGTTACATTAAAATGTATTGAGATCTTCAAAAGTCATATTGGTGGCCAAGGATGAAGAAGGACATAGTGGAGTTGAAGTGGGATCGCATCACGATGGATTTCATTGTTGGGGCATCGATGATATCTTTGGATTATGACTCTATTTGGGTGATTGTGGACCGATTGACAAAGTCAGCACATTTTTTGCCTGTCAAGATGACATATGGAGCGGCACGGTTGGCGAAATTATATGTCGACCAAATTGTATGTTTACATGGTGTGCCAGTTTCTATAGTGTCTGACAGAGGATAACAGTTTATTTCTCTGTTTTGGCGTAAACTGCAGGAGGAGTTAGGTACTCAAATGGATTTTAGTGCAACATTTCATCTGCAAACTGATGGTCAATCCAAGCGTACCATTTAGACATTAGAGGATATGTTGAGGGTGTGCTATGAATTTTGGTGAGAGTTGGGATTCTCACTTTCCATTGGTAGAATTTGCATACAACAATTCGTATCATTCGAGCATCAAGATAGCGCCTTATGAGGCTTTGTATGGAAGAAAGTGTAGATCTCCTCTGTGTTGGGCTGACGCCGGAGAGAGAGAGAGTCGTTGGGCCCATATCTGATTTTGAAAATGACTGAGAAAGTGGGATTGATCCATCAGAGGATCCAGACTGCTCACAGTCGCCAAAAGAATTACGCTGACCCGAAGTGTAAACACTTGGAGTTTGGGATTGGAGACCATGTATTTCTTATGGTGTCATCGATGAAAGGTGTCATGAGATTTGGAAAGAAGGACAAGCTCAGCCCGAGATACATTGATCCATTTGAGATTATAGGTCATGTTGGGGCTGTGGCATATGAGTTGGCGTTATCGCCTCAGTTTTCTTATGTTCACTCGGTGTTCCATATATCACTTCTGAGGAAGTATGTTCCTGATTCGTCTCGCGTTATGGTACCTCAGTCTGTGGAGGTTCGATCTTACTTATCTTACGAAGAGGAGCCTATGACGATTGTCGATCGTCAAGTTAAGAGGTTGCGGAACAAGGAGATTGCTTCGGTAAAAGTGATATGGAGACATCATTATGTTGAGGAGGCCACTTGGGAGGTCGAGGATGAGATGCAGCGTAGCTATCCACATCTGTTCGATGCAGCTAATCCGTAGCTCACTGTCTTCGCTTATATTTTGCATTCATTGCATTTCATATGCATTTTTGCATCATCATGTTCCATATTGTTTCATATACAGAGTGTTGTGTATACACTATCTATGTTTTGGGGCTGTTAGCCCAGATTTTGGTTTGGGGGTTTTGGGAATGTAGAGTGATTTAGATTCGCTTAAGTTGCTTTGAAATTCGAGGACGAATTTCTTTTGAAGGGGAAGTATGTAATATCCCGCCCATTTTAGCTATGTTTTCTATAGCGATTGGAATTTTGATTAATGATCTTAGATGCTCTATAAGGATGATCATGCGTGGGTCAGTGTTGTAGAACCTTGAGAATAATGAATTACTTGAGCGCACAATTCATGCAAACTTAGTGGTTTGGAGAGTGGATAACTCGAGTAAGTGAGAAATGTAACTCGAGTTGTGTGACCCTTATACAACTCAAATTAGCAAATCCGATAACTCGAGTTATATGAACAAAAGTGGGACGACGCATTTCGGCGTTCTTCATCTTTAAAGACCCAACTAACCTGAAATCAACCATTTACTCCACTTCATTTCTTCCAGACGCTCTCAAACTCTCTCAAGTTGTTTGTCAACACTTCCTTTGGGTTTCTTGAGGTAAGATTGAATTCCTAATCCTCTCTTTCTTCGCATTTTCTGCACGATTGAGCATGTCAGGGTGTTAGAATAAAATGGGTTTGAATTATTTTGGTTTGGGTGATTTTGGGGTAGTTTCGAGTTATTCTGTTGGACTTGGTTATAGATTAGTGTTTACAAAGTTGATTAAAGTCAATGCATGTGATTGGGAGTGATTTTTATTGGTTGCAATGAGTGATTGGTCGATTTGGACAATCTGGGTAAGTGACTTACTCGAGTAAGCATGTTGGCTAACTCGAGTAAGATAGACACGGATTTACTTGAGTTATCATTGATTAACGCAAGTAAAACAGCCAAGGATTTACTCGAGTTATCTTTTGACTAAGTTGAGTAAACTAGACCATGCATAACTCGAGTTAGTCTCTGACTTACTCGAGTAAACCACAGTTCTGAGGGACCAAATTGTGACTTTTCATAATTTGCGATTTCTGTGAGTTCGGAGTAGAATTTGGGGATTCTGAATGATGGTGTAATATCTTGTCCGTCCCAGTTAGGATTCCTATAGCTTTACGAATGGGAATAATTTGATCATTAAGATATTTGGAGTACTGATTTAGGATATTGATGTTATTTGGTGTTGGTTAAGTGTTCAAGGTGTTAATTGATGTTAATCATGTGAGTTTGAATGATTTTAAGCCTCGAGATTGGTCTAGTGCGTGTTTGGAAGTGAGAAAACTCGGGAAGTGCTAAAAAGGGGAGTTTACGCACATTATATGCCAAATAACGCACGTAAAGGAACTCTTACGTACGTAAGCTTTAGGCTAACATACGTAAGGCACTATTTTTTGCAAAATACATGTTTCCAACTGTTGACGTACGTGTGCTGGGTTCTCTACCATATCTTTGGCAACATTTGATATGTTGTGATCTGTTTGCTTTGTTGAGAATTATCGGATGTTCTTTACGCTTTGAATATTTTAATAATTGCTAAGGCTTTTGGAGGTTTGACCTCGAACCAGTGTCTGATGTTTGTTCTTTAGGCACGTGATTCTCTAAACTTTAGTGATATGTTCTTTGTTCATCCGTACCTTCGGGTATTCTGTGACTTCGCAATTTGTTCAATGGGAATGTTGTCTCATGTTTGGTCTATGGATTGATTATTTGTCAATTGGGTAAGACCTAAATTGTCCTCTATTGAGCCATCAATGGATATGGTGATTGTTAGTTTTCGTTAAGGCATGAGTCTATACTGACTCTCTCTGCATTGGTATGTTCTGTATCTTTTGTCTTTGCATCTGGACATTCTGGCATGTCGATGTTGTTCGGCATAGTTATGTTTGAATACCCAGGGGTGTTGCTTTGTTGGATGCGGTTTGGATATCCGCACTTGTCTGACTTTGTCAGTTTGTGAATTGACATTCATTGTTTATGCATATGTATACTTTGGTATACTCTATCATAGATTATGTACTGTTATGTGTATGTTGCATATCTCGGTATGAGAGGGCTAGTACGTTAGTAGAGTGATGGTTGCACTCTACGAGGTTCGATATGCTGGAAATTTGAATCACATATTGATTTGGAGATTTAGCTATGATCTTTGAATTGAGGATTTTGGAGTTTAGACAGCTTGATTGTTCAAGTTTCATTAGTTGATTTGATATATCTTGGTGATTTGCTTCGAATTTAAATCTTCTGGAAATTCAAGGACGAATTTCCTTTGAGGGAGGAAGTATGTAATATCCTGTCCGTCCCGGTTAAGATTCTTATAGCTTTCCGAGTGGGACTAATTTGATCCTTAAGATATTTGGAGTATTGATTTAGGATATTGATGTTATTTGGTGTTGGTCAAGTGCTCAAGGTGTTAATTGATGTTAATCATATAAGTTTGAATGATTTTAAGCCTCGGGATTGGTCTGGCGTGCGTTCGGAAGTGAGGAAACTCGGAAAGTGCTAAAAAGAGGAGTTTACGAGCGTTATATGTCAAATAACACACGTAAAGAAACTCTTACGTTCGTAAGCTTTAGGCTAACTTACGTAAGGCACTGTTTTTGCAAAATATGTGTTTTCAACGATTGATGTACGTGTGTTGGATTTCCATGATGATTAACGTACATAAGATGAACAGTGACGTACGTGAGGTTGGGATTTTCAATTCCAGAACATGATTTTTGACTCGTTAACATACGTGACTTTGATCCTAACGTATGTGAGGTCCTCCTAACATACTTTAACCTTAAATTCACAAATGTGAGCCTCTAATTTCTATATCTATCTGAACCTCAACCATTTCGTCCGTCATTTGCATTTTTCACTCTCTCTCACTTTTGGATCGATTCTCTCTGCCTCTCATTGGTTTCCCAACATTCCTACACGTCTCTGGAGGTAAGATCTCAGTTCTAATCTCCTCTTTTCATCCATTTCATGCATTTAATTTCAGAAATCCATTTTTGGCCGTAATTGAAATGGGTTTTAGATTTTGCATGATTTTGTTGAAATTGATGTTCTAGGATGCTAGATTATGGTTGTTGGAGGTTAGATTAACATAAATCTAGCTTGAAATCATAAGAAATGATGAGTTCTTTGAATGGCTAGGGTTTAGTTCGGGTTTGAACAATTTCTGATGATTTTGTTGTTAGTTTGAGGAAATTGTTGATGGATTAATGTTCCTGAGGTTGAGATGAACCCATAGGTATATTTGGTTTCGATTTTGTCGGCCGAATCGAAGGTTCGGTATTTTTGAGAATAAAGTTTGGAGATTTGCTATTTTTGTAATTTTTGGAAGTTGATATCTAGATTTGTAATTCTAGAAACTGGACAGTTAGATTTATAATTTTGAAAAATTTGGAGTATATTTGTAAATTTTGAGAATTTATGGGTAATTTTGTAATTTCGAGAAAATTAGTTAAAATTATAAATTCGGAGAGTTCGGGAGCTCGTTTGAGGAATCTGACTACTTGGAATAGTTGTTTGTATATTCTCGGGCTCGGGGGACTGGTTTGTAATTTTACGAGGTCTGGGAACTAAAATGTAATTTTACAAAAGTCGGGGACCAATTTGTAATTTTACGTATATTTGGATTTTTGGGCTGTGAGTGTTAGATCTTCGATCGAAATAGGATTTCTGACGCTAACGGCGTCTGAGTCTGCATTTGCATTTCATGAATGTTCTGTTTTGCCACAGTCACCGTATTGATTTGTTTGTAAAATAATTGTTTCAGCTCAGTTGATTTTCGAGGTGACCAGCCATCGACCGGTGGTCAGCGATTCGGAGCTTGGAGGCTCGGCATCCAGGTGAGTGGATGGCAGCTTTAGGCACATAGGTTGTGTCTCTTCGAAATATATGTTTTTGTTGTGCTATCACCATAGCATGTAAACCGAAATAATTAAAGGATTGGTCATCCTAAAATCTGGTCTATGTGAGGACTTGATTGTTATTGAATTATTTTTGGAAAACTATTTGGGTTTGAAAAAGAGTAGTGATACTCTGTCTTTGAAAGATTTTGTGCTTTGGCGAAAGATGAATTGTTTTTGAAATAATATAATTTGATTATATTATACTTTGGTATATTTCAGAAATAAATTCTGAAACTCGTTCTTGGTAAAACAATTGACTGTTTTGCATACTCTGTCTGTATGTCATGTCATTATGGATTTTAGAATATTGAAATGAATACATTGTTACTGTTTCTGATAAATATTTTGGATTTCGATATATAAATTATATGTTATATATCACATTGTTTTTGATATACCTGGTCACATGGTCATTTGTTATTGAATTTAGATATACTATTTTTATGTTTTGGAGACGGGACACCTTTGCTACGGGGTTCATAGCCTTTTGTATACCAAGGTATTGTTATTGGCCTAGCTACTAAGGTTGTCGGTAGCCATGTATCCTGACGAGGGCACATGATTTGTTATTGGATCAGCGACAGAGTCCACGATCATTATTGCGGTGGTAGTGGCACATATCACACCACGATTTTTACTGGTCCCTTATTTATGATATATGTTTTTGATAATAATAATAATAATAATATTATTATTATTATTATTATGGTGCCTATGTGGAAAAGTTTTGGTTTTGTAATTTCTATCAATGCTAGAACTGTTTTTGAACTATGGATTGGAGTTTTCGATAAAAGATAAAAAAGGGTTTTGCTATGCCTACGTGGCAAAGTTTGATTTGGAATTGCGAGTAAGTTAGAAAAGTTTATTTGCATAACTTTGTAAAGGTTTTAGTTTGGAATCTTGATAAGATAAAACATTTTCTGGAAACGTTTTGCTTTTTTTTTTAAATCACATTGGCTTTTATGTGTTTTGAAGAATTATTGGAAAGATTTTAGAAATATTCATGAAAGATTTTGATAAACTCATGAATGATTTCGTGTATGATGTTTGCTTTGATTGCGAATGATTTTGAAATGATTTTTGAAAGGCTACTATTGTATAGAGTGTATAAATATATTTATATGTTGTCTATATTTGCATGTGGTATTTTTGAACTGTTTTCAAAATAGTCTTGTGAGGCAAGTATGAGGCAATCTGGAGTGTTGTCCCTCACTCACTAGGTTTGACCCCCTTTCTTTATTTTGTTGTGTCCCATGTTTATTATCATCTTACAAATGACTGTTGGGGATTATGATCGTTGACATTTGATGCTCAGTGAGGTATCCTGACGTTGCGGTCAGCGCCCTTTTGATCGAGCCCCGTTGTATGATTAGTATAGGCTCCACACCGGGTTTCCTGTGGGATTTGTTTTTGTTATTGTTATTGTTTTTGGTATTTCAAATGTTTAATTTGAAATTATTTCCGCACAAAGTTATATTATGTTTTGTTTTAATAAATGATGTTTAAACATTTAATTAGTTTTTTATCATATTTTATTAAATATGATTTCGGGTAAAATTTTCTGTATATTGAGGCTTGTGCGAGACTAGCTGGGCTTCCATAGACGGTTCGCCTCATACGCCAGTTATGGGTTTTGGGAATGAGTCGTGACATATGGAATGCGAGTTGGTAATCCCAAGGCACCTCAGGAACTGTTTCATAAATTGTCGAGTCTCGGGACTAAAACATAATTTTACATGGCCGGGGACCAAACTGTAATTTTACGTAAATTTTGAATTTTGGATCGAGGGTTTGTATTTGCATTTTCATATCATTCATCTGGTATTGTCATAGCACCGCATTTTGATATTTATGTCGTTTGTATGTATACAGCTTCCTATTATTGCCAGTTGGACCAGCCACCGACTAGTGGGGTTTGACTGGTGTTTCAGCTTGGATTTTCAATTGAGTGAATAGCAGCTTCAGACACATTAGTTGTGTCTCGAACTTCTATTTACCAGTTTTTATGTGTTGGATATAAATTGGAAGATGGACTAATCTATGGATTGGCTAATGATATAAACTGGTTATTTGTGTAATAATCGGTGTTGGATTTGAAATTGATATATATGTAGTATATATCTTTTCTTTGATTTAAATGCTGGATTGCATGTTATGGATTTTGTACTATACGTTAGTAAGATTTGGTTTTCGATATGGGGACACTTGTGCTACGAAGCATGTAGCCTTTGGTATACCAATGATTGATATAACCCAGCTACTAGGGTTGCCAGTAGCCATGTTGCCCTGATCAGGCACATGATTTGTTATTGGTAGAGGAGGATCCTCATCATTTATGGCTGGTCCACACACTTCGTGATAGATGGCAGAGTACATATCACGCTTGCTTAGTCCCATATCGCTTGTATATTTTTTGACTTGAAAATGTTAATTGAAAATTGTTAAATGATTTTATTACGCCTACGAGCATGTTGTTTACCTTGTTTGTAAATGGTTTTGAAATGATTTTGGCTATTATTGTATGGCATGTATATTTATATAGTTATGAGTATTGCTTGTGGTATTTGCGAACTGTTTTCAAAGCAGTCTTTGTGAGGCACATATGAGGTGTTCTGGAGCGTTATTCCTCACTGTGTTTAACCCCCGTTTTATTTTTGTCTGTGGTTGATTCTATCTTCCAGGTGCACAAATTTTGGTTTCGGCAACCTTTCCGCATCTCGAACACCCGTGAGGAGTCATTTTGGTTAGTGAAGCCTATTGATCGGGCTTCTTTTGATTTTTGTTAGAGCTTCGCACTAGGATATTTAGGGGTACTAGGTTGTCCATATACTCTGATGTATTTATTTTATTTGATTTTACCAGACTATGTTACTATATATATATATATATATATTGGCACTTATTTATATATCGAGTTATATATAAATCTGTTTTACTTAACAAATGTTTTTCCAAAAATGTTTTGGAAATTAAATGTTTGGGTAGCACATCTGATCTTTGAGGCTTGTTCGAGATGGGCTGGGCTCCCATAGACGGTTCACTTCGTACTCCTATCATGGTCCCAGGAATTGGTCGTCACAAGGCCGAAGAGAGTCAGATGGGGGGTATTTATAGACCTAAGCGCCAAAACACAATGTTTCACTTGAAATAGCCTATACTAGGCACATCTACTGGCGTAGTACTTCATCTACGCACGTAGATGAAGTCCTACGTACATAGATGATTCCACAACATGCTTAGACGTGCGTATCAACAATCCATGAGTTTTAGATTCAAGATCAACGTGTGTAGGAGACATTCTGCACATGCAGTAGACCTTCTATGTACTCACACATGTAGACGAATCCCAGCAGCTCTAGTCCATTTTTTCTTAATTATCTACGTGCTTAGTTGTCCTTCAATGGACGTAGATGACCCCCTGGATGCATTTCATGCAAAAATTTTCATTTCTAACATATCTCTAACTTAGAAATACAAACTCCAATACTCTTAGAACAAATTTAGCAACCCAAACTTTGCAAATCATCATTGATAGACATTCTTAATCATCTAAACATCACTTCGAATATCAAGAATCGAATCGAAATCGAACAAAGTTCAATCGAAATCAAACAAGGTACAATGAAAGGTCTAACCGAAAAAGGTGGGGTTTTACAGATGGTAATATGGAGTTAACCCAAGCTAAGGATAATGCATCAGTTGGAAGAGCAGCAAATAGGGCTGAGCATGGATAGGCGGGGCCAGGTCAGGCCAAACCAGATGAGTGAGCTAAGATTTTATCCCAAGTCTGGCCCTAACCGAGTTGGCTCACGGGCCACCCCATTTTTTTAAAAAAACACAATTTTAAATAAATGAAAAATTACATAATAAACTGCATTTTACCATTTTTATTTGCTCTGCATGGAAAACCAATTTTTATTTGTTCCGTATGGCAATGATTGTTATTCCATATGGAGATTGTCAAATCTCCACAATTTCTGTACATAACTCTTTTTTTTTTTAGGTTTTTACAGCTTAGTCTCTCACCTTTCATTATTTTACAGTGCAGTTATTTTTTTCTTTATTTTTTTTATTTAAGTACTTTTTAATATTTAACTTATTTTTGAAATTTGGGTTTTTCTTGGTTTTTTTATTATTTTATCTAAAACTAGTCTTTAATGTACTTATGTTGCACATTATTAAAGTCTTCTATTTATAATTTAATGATTTTTACTATAAATATGTAATGTCCCGTTCGATTTTAACCGAACCACTGAATAATTTATGAATTTGTTTGGAAGAATGTATGTATACTCGAATAAAAGTCAGCGTTACTCGAGTAAAACAAGGCCTCATTCACTCGAGTAAGGAAAAAGTTACTCAAGTAAGTGCGAAATTGTTCATTCTTTCTAAAGCTTAGCTCACTCGAGTAATAATTTTTCTTACTCGAGTGAGACAGTGGTCAGTTTACTCGAGTAAGAATAGTGTGTTACTCGAGTAAGAGAGTTGTAACTTCTGCATTTTTTGTATATGTTAGTCGAGTAAGCCCTGAATTCTGGGTAGCGGTGCAGTCGATTAGATGTCTATATAAGCAGTTCTGCTTGATATTTGTTGGCTATTTTCACTTCATAACACTCCCTCAACCTCTAGAAACACTTTTCCATCCATTTTCTTTGCTTCTTGATTCATTTCTTCAAGGATTGAAGGTAAAATTTTCTCTCTAGTTTAGCTTTTTGAATTTAGTTCATGCATATATCATTGTAATTTGATTTTTGATGCTGTTAATCGATGGTTTAAGAACGTGGATGGGTCTGAGATATCTAAAACTTGATGAAATGATTAGATTTAAGTTGTTTGGTGATGAAATGATGGGAGGTTAGCTTAGAAATGGATGAATTTAAGAAGGAAATTCAATGAATGATTTAATCTTTGAATTTTTCGATAATTAGAGGATGATTTGGAGGTCTAATGGCTTACTGATGTTAACAGAATATTAATCTAAAGTTTCTAAACTTTATTAGAGATGAATTAAGTGGATTAAATAGTATATTTTTTAGTTAAATGAATTTATATATGAAGGATGTCTTACTCGACTAATCAAATTAGTTCACTCGAGTGATCTGGTTGCCTTCTTACTTGAGTAAGTGTTTTTCCCTACTTGAGTAATTCGAGGGTATGTGTTACTCGAGTAAGTTTTCGGGTTTGCTCAAGGAAGCCATTTATTAGGAGGACCAATATTTATATTTCTTATATTTGAGGTCTAGATTAATCATTTATAAACTTTGACGATTGACTTGTACATTTTGAAATGTTTGGAGATTAATTTGTAATTTTCTGAGGTCTTAGGGACTAAACTATAATTTTTCATAGGATTTGATTTTCGAGACGAAAGTGATAGATTCTAGATCAAAATAGGATTTCTAGCATTATCAAAGATTTTGGGTATGCATTGGCATATCATGCATCAGTATTGCCACAGTTCCATATTTTGACATCTATTTGATTTTATTTGTTTTAGCTTCTTGTTCATGCAGTCGAAATCAGTGGCCGATTAATGGTGCTTGACTAGTCCTCTCTATTCTATACATTTAGGTGAGTGTGATGGCAGCTTTAGACACATAGGTTGCGTCTTCTAAAATCTTATTGTTTTGGATGTGTCTGGATATCTCTCTATAATCTGAATAATTAAAGGATTGGCTAATTTAAAATCTGGTTATATGATAACTCTGGAATAAGAATTTGATATTTCTAGAAAATATTACACATCAGTATTCTGAGAAATAGTTATGTTTTCTTATCTGTTATGGATTTTAACTATTTTATATATTCTGATATGGGACACCTAGCTAGGGGGTACGTAGCCTTTGGTATGCCACTACTCTGAGAATGCCCTAATTACCTGGGTAATATGGTAGCCGTGTTGCCCGACCAGACACACGTACTTTGTTTTATGATGGCATAACCATATATCTGTATCTGGTCCCAATGTTTGACTCTGTTTTTTATACATATACACTCATATTTTCCAGTAACAGTATTTTTCTGACTGTATGTTGTCTACTTTTTTAGAGAAGTTTTGAAAATGATTTTGAAACATTTACTACATATAATATGTATATTAGATTATATTTATACGATTGCGGTATTTTCAAACTATTTTGAAAACAGATTTTTGTGATGCCCGTATCAAGCCATTTAGAGTGTCGTCCTTTACTAAGTATTTTCCACCCATTTCCCTTAATATTTTTCAGGTATACTTTTGACTTTTGGCATTCAGTGACCGTCCGGTGTACCAATGCTCAATGAGGCATTTCTTCAAATAGTGATTGCCCTTTTGTTGGGATTTTTATATGTTTTCGGTAGAGCTCCGTGTTGGGTTGCTGATGGGTTATGTTTTTTATTTTGGTTACTGACTTCCATATATTTATGTTTTATACTTATTTGATATTGTGATTTCATTTTGTTATATCTATATATGTTTATTATATTTTATATGTATATGATATTTTTATTAAATGTTTTAAATAATAATTAAGTTGGGTAGAATATCTGATTCTCTGAGGCTTGTGCGGGATGGACCGAGCCTCCAGTTTGGTTCATCTTGTATGCCGGTCATGGTTTGGAAATGGGTCGTGACAAAGGTGGTATTAGAGCTCTAAGTTTTATATGTTTGGGATGGTATAGAGCGTTGGTATCTTTGATCGAGTCAAACTATTTTGCCTCTATATCTACTCTGATTATCATTTCATTACTGTGGCAATCATCTGTATTCGGACACTTGCATATATGCTTCAGTTGTCTGTTGCCTGTAGATATGGATTGGCCTCGTGGGAGGCATAGGCTTGTACCTGTCAAGGCTACCGCTCATTTTTGTTGAACAACATGACTCTCATAATGCATCGAAGGTTACGACACCTCACCCGATACCTCAGCATGAGCTGACACCTCAGTATTCGTCGGCACGTCAATTTCAACCATAAGCTCGGCCACCTATTACGGCTCAGATAGATCTGTTTGAGCATTTTCCTAGGGTGCTTGATCATTTTGAGAGGTTTCTCCTGGGTTAGATAGTCGGTGACCATCCAGTTTAAGCAATTATGGCACCACCTCCTCCACCAATGGTACCACTAGTTCCTCCACCTCATCTGGAGATAGCACCAGTACTACCACAGGTTGATGTTGGTTCTCGTCTTATGAAGTTTTTGAAGCTGGATCCTCCAAGGTTTGCTGGCAAGATGGGAGAGGATTCGTATGATTTCACCTTTGTAGTAGAGCGATGTTTCTAGGCTCAGAACATCATTGACGATGTTGTGAGGATCATACTTGCCACATTTTTTCTTAATGGTCGTGTTGCTAGATGGTGATAAGACATGGAGACATATGGGATTATTTCCTACGCGAAATTTAAGGAACTTACACTATCTGTCCTTCCTCGGAGTGTGAGGGATAAAAAGACGGACAAGTTCAGTGAGTTCAATCAGGAGCCGGGCATGTCAGTTACAGAGTATGAGGATAAGTTTAAAGAACTCAGTAGGTACGCTCTTATGGACTGCCAAGACAAGGAAGCTATGGCGAGGAAGTTTCAGAAGGGATTGCTACCTCGACTTGGTAGAGTGGATGTAAGCCACGAGTTAGCTACAATTAGGTAGATGGTAGGGTCTGCTAGGGGCATAGAATATATAGAAGAGAAATTCCCTCGATAGTCAAATAAAAGGGCAAAGACCAAGGGTACTTTTAGAGGCCAACAAAGTCATTGCCAGAGTGCTCATACAGAGTAGAGATGCCAACATACTATTAAAGAGTGTAGGCCTAATTAGAGCACACCGAGTGTTAGTGTAGCTTATCCCTCTGGGCATGTCGGATATCATAACAAAGGTCAGAGTTCAGGGAGTTTGCATCCACTTTGTGATATATGTGGTAAGAGACATCCTGAGGTATGTAATAAGGCATCGGGAAATTGTTTCTATTGCCAACAGCCAGTGCACAGGATTATAGATTGTCTTTTGAAGTTGGGCAAGGGTACACAAGTAATACAGTCAGTGGTAGGGAGTTCAAGTGCAGCTAGGATTGGCGCAGGTAGGGTTCAATCGGAGTAGGCAGAGGCTCTAGGGGTCGTGGCCCTTTCACTAGAGGAAATGGAATAGGAGGTCGTGGTCAGGCTAGTTAGGGTAGTACCCTTACTGGAGGGTAGGCTCGAGTATATCATTTAACCCGTGAGGAGGTGCAGACCTCCAATGCTACTATGATTGGTGCACTATTTATTTCTAGTATTTTTTCATATGTTTTGTTTGATTCTGGTGCATCACATTCTTTTGTTACATCATATTTTCTGGAGCATGCAGGGTTAGTGGTGTATCATTTATTTAAATTATTGGAGGTCTAATCACCTTTGGGTAGTAAGATATTAGTTGATTTTGAAGTTTGGGGTTGTATGATTATCTTTGATGGACACAAGTTGACAGTTGATCTAATAGTGTTAGATGTGGATGAGTTCGATGTTATACTAAATATGGATTGGCTTTCGACTTGGCACGCTACGTTAGACTATTTTGCGAAGAGAGTATGTTTTCGACCACCAGGTCAGGATGTATTTTGTTTTCAAAGTGAACGAGTTAGTATTTTACGAGGATATATATAAGCCATTAGAGCAGAGAAGATGATTCAACGTTCCTGTGAAGCATCTTTAGCTTTTGTCCTCATTGAGACTCATGGTTTGGAGGTGAATTTGGAAGATGTACCAGTAGTTCAAGAATTCAATGATGTTTTTCTCGTGGAGTTATCGGGACCTTCACCTGATCGTGAGATTGAGTTTGCAATTAAACTACAATCGGATGTTGATTTGATATCGATTCCACCATATTTGATGGTGCCAGTGGAGTTAAAGGAGTTAAAGACTTAGTTAAAAGAGTTGTTAGACAATGGTTTCATTCATGCAAGTGTCTCACCTTGGGTTGTTGCAGTGTTATTTGTAAAGAAGAAGGATGGAAGGCTTAGAATGTGCATTGATTATCATCAGTTGAACAAAGTAACAGTGAAGAATCAATATCTCTTTCCAAGGATAGTGATTTATTTGACCAGTTGCAAGGTGTGAAGTTGTTTTCTAAGATCAATTTGGGGTCAGGATATCATCAGTTGATGATTAAAGGTGAAGATATTTTTAAGATGGCTTTTAGAATGAGGTATGGTCATTATGAGCTCTTAGTAATGCCATTTGGGTTGGCTAACGCACCAGCGGCCTCTATGGACTTAATGAGCAGGGTATTTACACCATATTTAGATCGATTTATTATTGTTTTCATTGACGACATTTTAGTGTATTCGAGGATTAGGGAGAGCACGAATATCACTTAAGCTTAGTTTTGTAGACTTTGAGAAAGCATCAGTTATATGCTAAATTCTCAAAGTGTGAATTCCAGCTTCAACAAGTAGCATTCTTAGGACATGTGGTGTCTAAAGATAGGATTATGGTAGACCCAAAGAAAGTAGAAGTAGTACTTCAGTAGGCGAGGCCTACGACTGTTACAGAGATTTGGAGTTTCCTCGGTATGGCTGGGTATTATAGGAGGTTCATTTAAGATTTTTCTCGGATTGTAGCTCCTATGACTCGGTTAACTCAAAAAAGAGTTAAAATTGTCTGGTCCGATTGATGTGAGGAGATTTTTCAGAAGTTTAAAGAACATTTGACAAGTGCGACAGCATTAGCTTTACCTTCAGGATCTGGAGGTTTCCCAGTGTATTGTGATGCATTGAGAGTCGGTTTAGGTTGTGTATTGATGCAATATGGCAAAGTGATAGCTTATGCATTAAGACAACTTAAGATGCATAAGCAGAACTACCAAACACATGATCTTGAGTTAGCGCCAGTGGTATTCGCACTCAAGATTTGAAGAAATTATTTGTATGGTTAGATCTTTGAGATATTTACCAATAATAAGAGTTTGAAGTACATCTTCAGGTAGCGAGATGTGAATTTGAGGCAAAGACGTTGGTTAGAGTTGCTTAAGGATTATGATTGCACTATATCATATCATCTTGACAAGTCCAACATGGTTGGTGAAGCTCTGAGTAAGAAGTCGATAGGAAGCTTAGCTCACATCATAGTAGAGAGATGACCAACTGTGCCGAAGTGGCAACGGTTATGTAATGTCCCTCCGTTTCGATTTATTCTCTGTAGCGTTTCGACCAATTCCGACAAAGTCTCTGGTGGGACGTCATTCGATTTTGAATGGTTTTAGTTCATTTCCAATTTGACTCTTGAATGTTTGAGATCATGTTTGGGGTGTTTGGAAATGTTTACATTTGTTTTGAGATGATGCCTTAGTAAGTTTAGGTGTTGTTAAGTCCCGAATATGATGGGATTTGTGATTTGAAGTTGAAATCATGTTTGAGGAGTGAAATTATGCACATAGAGCTTGTTGTAAGCCGTCTACATGTATCTACGCACATTGAGCATGATTTAAGTTGGTTCGTGGGCTATGTAGACCGTCTACATTCGTCATAAGCAGAGCTACACATGTAAATCTGTTAGTGTAAGCCCTAGCCCCAAGCACATTGTTTTGGAAACCCTTTATATTTGATATATATATATGAGGCATTTTTCATCCTGTTTCTTATTTATGTGCATATTTAATTGGATGAATTATCCGTGAATAGTGGTTCTGATTAAGTTATCAAATATGATTTGGATAGTAAAACCTTAATCCGTAAAAGAACGCTATTCTAAATATCCTTAGTCAATCATTGTCATGGGAATGGCAATGAATGAAGACTAGTATGTA
>CAODLS010766370.1:0-10787 GCA_948243855.1 Flueggea neowawraea
TCCACGGGCAGAGAGCTTAGTAATTCTATTATTCAGAGTCAACAGGCAAAAGGCTTAAAAAATTGTTCTCAAGCCACCTATTTATAGTTTACAATGAAACGCTAACCAAAATACACCACCCAAAACTCTAATACATGTATTAGTGATGTATACTAAATTTACACATTAATTCAAGCAAGAATTTGTCTATTTTCATCCTATAAATCATTCTTTTGTGGTGAAATTATTATAAAGTTTGTGATGTTTGGAGGATGAGATAAATTAAAGAAAATGAGTGGGGAATGATGCAAAATTGACCCAAAGTGGAAAGGGCCCGAACAAACATGGAAAGCATGAAGAAAATCAAGGAGAAGTGACACAGAAAAGTGTCACGACCGTGACAGAAAAGTGTCACCACCGTGAAACCATCACACCCTCTGTCACAGCCGTGACAGAGGCTGAAATTTGCTCCCTTCGTGGACATAAAGGTGTCACGGCCGTGACACCCATTGTCACGGCTGTGACATACTGCAGAGCCTTGAAAAACATGTGACGGGAGACTCCAAATTTATGGGGACCAAAGGCACATCTCAAAGGCATTTTTGGGACACTTTTGCTAGGGTTTGTGGGGGACCAAGAGGAGTATAAATACAACTCTTCCACCCCAATTTTGGCAACCTTGGACACACAAATTAAAGAAAGAGAGAATCATTCTCTTACCAATTCTCTAAGGAAGATTCAAAGAGGAGAGAGAAGAGGATTGGAAGAGGGCTTCATCAACCATCAAGAGAAGCTTTATTCTATCTTTTTTTATCTTCATTTCTTTGTTTAGAAACATGTTTAGGGTTTCATTTTATTGTTTTATGCTTGATTTCCTAAACATGTTAGCTTAGTTTCTTTGTTAGGGTGTAGAGATGTGAACTTTGGATTTATGTTGCTTTAATGGATGATTATTGTTATGGGCTTTGTGCTTTTAATGTTATATCAATTATTTTGATGCTTTAATTGTTAAATCTATTATTGTTCATGATTGTATGACTTGTTATTGATTGAATGATGTTGAGATTCACGACCTCAATATTGTTTTTGACACACCTAAGTGATGAATTGAGAGATGAAGCTTGGGTTAGGTCACAAACATAGAACTTATATGGTTTTAGGATAGAAATATACCTATGCCTACAAGGTGTTCGATGAAATTCCCCAATGATTTTAATGGGCCTAATTTGACTAGGTGAGGCCGAAAGGACCCACCTAGGGAGTGTAGGCATTACTTGAGTGACCTTGAGAGAGACATTGGGTGATATTTGTGGAGAGAACACTCACACCCATTTTGTTAAAATCCAATTTCATTCATTAGGCAGCTAGGTCCTTAGTTTTATCTTGAAGCCTAACGTTTTCCAATTATTGAGTATTTGCATTTTATTTTATTGCTTGTTTTTAATTCCAAAATCCCCAAAAACAACTTGATGATTTTATTTTCTTTTCTTTTTTTAATTGACCACAAATAGACCCGTTCCCTTGGGTTTGATATCTTTGGAATACTTCCAAGTAAAACTATATCGATTCTAATACGCTTGCTAGAGGTTGATCAAAGCCTTGACATCGCCTAGCTTTTATGGGATCAGCAAGAGAACCTTAGAACAAGATAGTTTTTACGGGCTTAACCAGCAAACCTGTACTACTTTTAGTTTTTGCAAGCAAAACTAGTAACCTAGAAAAATCTCACACAAACATGAAATATTATGAGTTTCAACTCAGTACAATGATTTACACATCACCTCTAATGTGTTTTCAAGTGTAAGATCAATGGTGAGTGTATAAAAAAATTTAGCAGCACAAAGTGGTCAAGAGTGAATTTAGTTGGGTTTTGTTTAAGAGATCTTAAAGTATGTATTCTTTTGAGTCAAAAAGTCCTATTTATAGCCAAAATTGTTGGAGAATTTTCGGTCTATGCAATAATTGAGTTTAGAGAGTGAAAGTAAGTTAAAGTGAGAGAAAATACTACCAAGATTTATAATGGTTCGACTAACTATGCCTAAGTCCACTACCTAAGTCTCACTTAGGGTTTTCACTATAACGATGATTGATTGCGGCTCAATCCAACAAAACCTTACAACAACATTGACTGCGGCTCACACCTCTAAAGCCTAGACAAGGTTAATTTTGGCTCATACCTATAAAGCCCTCACAATGTTGGTTTCTGTAGGTTCACAACAAACCTTTCTCACTCTTAAAGTGTTTACAAAAGATTTACAAAGAATGAAGCTCTATGCTAGAGTTGAATGTGCATGAAGTTGATGCTCTTGAATTTTGATCTCTAGCTTAATTTGAAGTTTTGGAGTGAGGGGAATGAAGAAGATGTTTGATCCATGTTTGCATATGATCATCCCACCACTCTCTACCTTTTCTTGATGTATTTATAGTCTTTCTAAGCCATATGACCTTTGGAGTTGATAAACTAGTTGTTGGAGTGCATTTATAGCCATTGTAAAATTCTGAAATAATGGCTAACTCGAGTTATATAGACCCCATATAACTCCAGTTGCATAATTCACTAACTCGAATTATATTTTTTCATCTTTTTTTCAGAAATTCTAGTTCATGCCCATTACTCGAGGAACACTTCATGTTACTCGAGTTACACAATAATTAACTAAATTTGACATATATTGATCATGTTTAAATGTTCAAATATTCACTTCAATTTTGTTCATCATCAAAACATAAAAGAATCTTAATGTTGATCACCTATGATCCAACAAAAATAAGTCCATTTTACCGTAGGAAGGGGAAGAGAGACATTGTGGAAAATGATTATTAATCATTGTGGAAAATGATTCAAATTTCACCTTTTTTGTCAAAGTCCATTGCGTGCGCCTTCTATTGAGTGCATATCTTGAGTTCACATTATTCAAGTTTGCTTGCCATCAATTCTTTCACATTATTCAAGTTTTCTGATTACCAAAACTCTTGGTATCAACACACGTGAGTGTGAAACTGTGGGTTCAACAAAGTATAATCAAAATTCATTATTAGATTAAGAGTTTGATTGTATGTTAATTAGATTTACTTGTTATACTAGGATTTCGATTGTACTACCATAAATATAGGTGTTGAGAGCCCCATTGTAACAATAACAAGAGATTCAAAAATCAATAAAATTTGTGATTGTCTGGTGCTCACATCTCCATTGATGATTAGTTAGAAATTTCATGCTCCCAAAATTCAAGTGCCTAAGACGCATAGAGATATTGTTTCCTAAAGGAAAAGCATAGAGAGCTCAAAAACTGCTTGAATTGTTGCATTCAAATTTGTGCTCTTTGGAGGTTCTTTCCAATGGTCGTAGTAGATACTTCATCATTTTTGTTGATAATTTTAGTAGAAACAGTTGGGTTTATTTCTTGAAACATAAATCTAATGGTTGTGATGCCTTTTGAAGACGTTGTTTATGAAAAATTACAGGAGTTTTGTTCTTCACATTACAGTATAGGTCATTCTTTGGTGAGTAGCAGCTTCAACAAACCTGTGGAGAGCCGCAAGAAAAAGCCAGTCGTGAAAACAATTCCTACTAAATCGGCAGTTTCAAAGAATGATTGGTTTCCAAGACTTCTGAAGTCCCTACCACTAATGCTTTCCGGCCACTTTGGAATGATCTGGAGGTGCCTTTGGGAGTGCAATTGGAAGTATCTAAATGTCCCTCTTCTGAACCTGAACCTGTTGTTGAATCATATGCAGTGCGGCCTACTGGCACAGACTCCCCATGACGTGGTGACTCTATTAATGTTCAACATATGGTTGTTGAGATTGCTCTTTGTGTTGACAGTGTCCTAGTGGATAAGATGTCTCCGCAACAAATGACTTCGACTGAGCAACATGTTGTGATTTCATTGGGTAATATTGGGGATCACCAAAGTTCTAATATATGGCATGCTTTTGTTCGTGATGTTCAGTTTAGTGCAGGTGTCACTGGGGTAGACAACGAGGATACGACGCCAAGTTTTTGGGCTGATGTGGACGAGGAGAAGAAAGAAGGTGAAAGGATTACGCCTTCGCCCAGAAAATCTAGAAAGAATTCTGATGGGCATGCTAAATATCGACCAAGATACTTTAGGAGACCAATACGTAAACCTTCACATTACTTGTGACGGTTACATGATGATTCATGTTCTTGGGAGTTCTACCATTTTTTTAGCCTATCTTTCGTTGCTATTTTGTAATGACTTTTTTTTATTTCTATTAATAATATTTTTGGAGCTTAGGAGTGCGGTGCTATTGGGGTACCAACGTAATTGGGATGTTTTGGTGCACCACTGTTTCCTAACCCTCCCGCATTTCATTAAAAAAATATTCTAGATATAATTTTAATATTTTCTAACGGCCAATCGGTTGGATTATGTAAATTGACTTTATAGTCAAATTGCCAATAACTTAAAAGTCGTCATGCTTGCCCGTGAAAGGCCATTAAACAAATTAAATATAATTAAACCCAATCTAATTGGGTTGTCCTGGTGCACCACTATTTTCTAACCCTCTCGCATTTCATTTAAAAAAATTCTAGATATAATTTTAATGTTTTCTAACTGCCAATCGGTTGGCTTATGTAAATTGACTTTATAGTCAAATTGCCAATAACTTAAAAGTCATCATGCTTGCGCGTGAAAGGTTGTTAAATAAATTAAATATAATTAAATGTTATGGGCGTCTTTGTTAGAAAAATATTTATGTCGCGTATTATTACTTAAACGTTAAACTATGAAAATTTGGTTTTTCTTTTTGTTTTTTATTGTTCAATTTTATAAATTTACAAAATATTTATTAAATATTACCATTTTACCGGAGGAAAATACACAGATTTCTATTTAATAAACCTGAATTTTGCAATTATACCAGCATTCCCACTGTTTTTCCAGAAACAACAAGTTCACAATACAAATTGCACGAATACAAGACTATTTGTATATTTTCTCGTCAACCCTCTTTCTTTCTATTTTCATTTTCTCATGCTTCCCTCTTTCTTTGTAGACTCTCTTTCTTCTCTCTCATCTCCATATCATCTTTTTGTCACCTCCACCGCATCCATTCTCGTTCTTCTTTAGTTCTCAATTTTAGATCTTGTTCGTCAATATTTGGAGTACTCCTATTGGGATCAAGCTCTATACTCCCTTTAGAATTAGGATCATAATACTACAAAATTTGTGATCTAGAACATTTGTACAGGTGCGAAGTAGATGAGGCAGAATGTCATGGCATGGTCACAACCTGAGAAATATGGTCCAGACCATCTTCCTCTTTTTTTTTTTTTCTATAATTCTTCCACTTGGATAGAGTGTGATCCAAATGAGTCTTATCACTAAAAGTAATTAGTTTAGGAAGTCCATTCTCTTACATTCTGACTACTCATTTTCCATTACTACACTTTTTTTGTTGTCTCACGAACAGTGTCCTCTAAATTAGAGCTGAGCAATGGTCCTGGAGATAACCGATCCAAACCTAATAGAACTGGAACCTAAAAAAACCATTGACTTTTGACTTTCTCCGAACAGAACCAAAATTTTTATTTGGTCTGGGTCTTAGGCAATATCCGAACATAACCAAACCAAACCGAAGAACCAAAACTAGAACTGAGTATATATATATATGAACAATTAATTATATATATATGTAAAAGTATGTATAAATGAACAATTATATATATAAATATATAATTATTCATAGTTGTTCAACTCAAAGGTGTTCATAGATGTACATTAGTATACATATGTGTTCATATAATTATAGATATACAAAGTTGTTCACAGGTGTACAAAGATGTACAAAGGTGTACAATTGTACATATGTGTTCATAGATGTAAAAAGGTGTACATATGTGTTCATATAATCATAGGTGTTCATAGATGTACAAATGTGTACAAAGATGTTCAAAGGTGTACAAAGGTATTCACAGGTGTAAATAGGTTTACATATGTGTTCATATAATCATAGGTGTTCAATAGGTGTATAAGGTGTTCAAAAGTATTCAAATGTGTACAAAAGTATTCAAAGGTGTACATAGGTGTTCATACAATCATAGGTGTTCAAAGGTGTTCAAATGTATATAAAAGTGTACATAAATACTATTATTTCTTGAATAACATTAATTCGAGATTATTATTATTTGTTTTACATTTAGAATGTGTTTGAATACATATATATATTTATAATTGTTCAAAGGTGTAAATATGTGTAAATATGTGTTCAAAGGTATTCATAGTTGTTCAAATGTGTTAAAAGATGTAAATAGATGTTCATAAGTGTACAGAGATGTTTTAAGGTGTACATAAGTGTTCAAAAGTGTTCAAAGGTGTACATAGATGTTCAAATGTGTTCATAGTTGTTCAAAGATGTACAAATGCTTTCAAAGATCGTCCTTATTTCTAATTTTACGTGTAGTAGGGTGCTTCATCCAGTTCAAGAATAACTTTCTCATCAAAGGTAATATCTTTCTATGTGATGGTTTAGCTGATAGTACTCTTAGAAATCTATCTATATTTTAAGCTAGGATTGGAATACGAGAAGTTCATCTACAAATTTCACTAGTTGGCTGCTATTCTCAAAATTAGAAGTGAAATGTAACGATTTTATTTTTCAAATGTGTTTTTTTTGCTTCCCTTGCTTAGATTAGTTGGGTCACGTTTGGTTTCATTGAGTTTACAAAAACAAGTTCTTTGTGGAATGGTTATGCTTGCGTGTTTGTTCAATGTGTTGCGTAATATATATATCATGGAATACATACTGAATAAAATCATGAAGTAATTATTCTTTATGAATAAAAACAAGTTTGCGAATTGTTCATTTTTGTCCTTTAATTAATTATTGCGTTATATTTATTTCATGGAAATACAGATTGATCAATGTATTGAGCTTCAATTTTACAGATGGCATTTGAGTTATATGGAATGTTGGCTGGGAGTGTTAGTCCATTGACAAGAGCGCATGTCAAGCCAGTTTATGGTGGCTTCCTTTTCCATTCTTTCTCATTTATTGCAATTGCTTCAAATATTTTAAGTGATTGTTTATGTTTCATAGGAAGCGAAATGGAGCAGAGGAGGGAGGTCAAAGCATTTTCAATGGAGAAACTATGATGGTTTAATCTATGATGATTGTTTGTGTTTTTTGTATTTATAATGCTTTTGATTGTATTTGGAATTTAATTTTATGTTATTGTAATTTTTTTGTATGTTTAAGAGACGAAAAACGAGAAATTTCTTGTATTTAAATTGGATTATATTTGAAAAAACCGAACTAGAACCGAACCAATTAAACCGACCCAAATCTTTGAAATCTCTTAACCGAACCGAAAATTCGGAGATTGTACTGCCTAGCTAGGGAAGAAAAATAGATAAATTTTCTTTTACTCTTACTGTGTTCATGCTTCCATTCTAATCTTAGTAGGGGCATCCTCAACCTAACTGATAAATTTTCTTTTACTCTACGTCTTTTTGCTGCACTAAGTGGTTAATATCTTGTACAAAGTATGCTATATTTCCAGCTTGTTCTGTGTAATAATTTTATTTATATCAAACCTAAAATCAGACACGGTCGTTATGTGCCAAAAAAAAAGACTTGGTCAGTAGGATATAGAAAAAGACGAAATATTTTATGTATGGTTTTCACTTTTCAATATCATTTTAAAGCAGGTCTAGAAAGTCATTGATTAATTGGGTTGAACAAATTTGTTTATAAACATAGGTATGGATTTGTGATCATAGAAAATCATTTCGTAGATGAATTAAGGACGTCATAAACTGCAATATCTATATGCTTACTTGGTTTAACATATTGGTTATGATCGATATATTCGTATAAACAGTGAATGCATTAACAGTTAATTACCAAATTCGCAAAAGAATGTGAGAGAAGTAAACATATGCAAAAATCTTGATTTTTCGCATTCTAAGAAGAGATTTGAAAAAACATACAAGGTATGTTCCATGTATCATGAAATGGAGTTGAGGTTTAATTTCAAGATGTTACCAGAGTCATATTATCTCATTGGTTAAGAAGACACCCGGTCTTATTAGTTGTCCTTTGTTCGATATAAGTTGTCCTTTGCCCAAGGGTGTCATGAATCCTCCATTGAACAAGTGAATATGTCATAGGCAATTTATAGAACAGTGAAAATCCTCCCTTTAAATTTCCGTGCTTGTGTAAGGATCTCTGTACTCTTCCTCATTAGGTGCCTCAGTCTTTGATGTCGAACTATAAAGGGAGCCTCAAAACTCCCGTGGTGTCTTCATGATTTTGAACTGCAAAATAATAAAGACCACAAGAGCACAAGTTAGGAGTCCTTATGCTTACTAAGAAAATTAAGAGAAAAAAAAATCAGCAACTTCCCCCCTATAGAAAAGTAATGCAAAGAATAAGATAAGTGGCCATTATCCAAAGGGGAACCTGTGGCATTCTTACCCAAGAACTTCCAATAAAAAGATTCGTGAAAAATTGAAGAATCGGCCAGTAGGCCATTCTTGAAATTTTTTGTTCACTTGTCAAGTACTACAAGACATGTATGATATTTATTTAGTCACTTGTGAAAAATTCCAAAGGGAACCAACAAAATTCAAGGGGTCCTATATAAAACCATACAAAGCCAAAGAGTTCCCCCAAGGATAAAATCAAACGTTCCCCTGGAGGTCTCGTACAAGATAATCTGCCAAGAGCTTAACAGTTATCTAGGTAGGCCTGAAAATGGCCACCTAAAGTGACAAACTTGCAGGCCAAAACACATTTCAATGAGTAAAATTGGCCTTTGTCCATTTTACAGCAGTGAACTACAACAACAACCCACAACTCAGGATTCAGGCTCTATAAAATTAGATTTGAATACCAATAAAAGGTTACACATTACCTGGTTCTCTTTGAACTTATGGTTGCGATTTGAATCTACCAAGAGACCCGTAGTTGTTGCGATTGAAATGTGAGAACCTCAAGTCCATTAAGCCCTCATGGTCCTTTGTGATTTGAACCGAGAAAACACAATGAGAAATTCAAAAGTCAATGCAGCTGATTTTTTCACAAATTAGGGGAAAAAAGGAGTCAAAGTTCTAGACAAATTTCATCAGCATTTCGATTGTACTTGGCCTAACTCTTGTTGTACAACTCAAACAATAGGAACAAAGACACAGTTCAACAATCACAATCCATATTTCAGTTGCAATTAATTTGAATTCATCAATGCCACTTGAGTTTAGTGAATAAAAATGCTCTTTTACCTTGACTGATGGAAAGCTGAAAGTGACTGAAATTATGGATCAAACTACTGACACTTCTTGGGGCTGTAAGAACAAATTTGAAAACGCCAAAATTAGAATTCAAAACACTGAAGAGCTTCGGGGGGCTTTTTCTTGTGGATTTGACAGCGAGATTCCTTCTCTAAAGACAGTCTAGAATATGAAATAGAAACAATCGGTGCCGAATAGATAAACATGTTGGAATTCGTGACTAAAATAGGACATTCATATAAGGATAACATAGCGGAAATAACAAAAATTTTATCGCAGAATTCCACCAATGATCCAAGCATATCAACATAAACGATTAGGGTTAGTGGCTTTACCTTAAAACCAAAACTCGATGTGTGAATGACAAGTGAAGTGTTGATATAGCTTTTAGTGTTTAAAACCCTAATCCTCTATTCCTAACACTACCTTTGCGCGAACGTGTCTAAAAGTATCCACACGAATAAACAAACTTGGATTGGCAATGTGTACTAGCATGAAGAATCACTATTTTTGTTCTCACAAAATTTTCTCTCTTTTATTTGTGCACTCACAAATTTGGCAATGCCACACCAAAATACAAGAATGCCACTCCTATTTATAGGCACATAGAAACCCTAAAGATGTACACTAGGGTTTGCCTAACTCTTGTCCTACAAGAATAAGGATTCCTAGTTAGAAAAGCCTCTTCCCAAATTCGACACCCTCTCCTACAAAATAGGGAGAAAATTCAGCAACCACTCCTAAAAATAGGAGAGCAATTCGGCCTTAGCATAACCAAAACCCTAGTCCTTTTTGAGCTAGGTTTTCTATCCCTTGTCCAACAAGTGTAAGTAGACATGTTGTCGGTTTCGGTTCAGGAACCGACAGTTTTGACCGATTTTCAACCGGTTTTGACCGGTTCAATTGTTTTTAATATGGTATTTTAGTTCCCTCTTTGTTTTAAAAAAAATTGTTTTTAATCTGGTATTTTATCCCATCATTTTTTTCCTATTTGTAAATTTTGTTATATTCAATAATTAATTATAGTATCAATAATAAATTGTATTCTAAATATTTCTAATTTATAGAGTTGAAAAAAAATAAAAAAAATAAAAAAGGTTCAAACCAGCAGTTCATCCACCGGTTCAAACCGACGGTTTGACAGTTTCAAAGGGGTGGAACCGGAATCGGAACCTAAACCGTAACCCTTCGGTTTTGGTAGGCCGGTTTCGTTTCTAGTTCGGCTTTGGTTTTGACCAGTCCGGTTCCAAAATAACATGTCTAAGTGTAAGGATTCATAATCCTATTAATAAGTGCCAAATTTATTAAGCTTTTTCTATGTTTATTGAGCTTTTAATTTCATGATACATTATCATTAAATAAATCACTCTATTAATAATATACATGGGCCTAATTTATGTTACAGATAAATACATCTAAAGCAAGATTAATAAATGACTTATATTAAAATTCCATTACATTAATGAATAATTTCTTAAATCATATTTAAGAATTAAACCCTGAATTATTAATGATTAATCAAATTAATTATCTTAATAATTCAATTAC
>CAODLS010766415.1:0-14309 GCA_948243855.1 Flueggea neowawraea
TATGTTGTATATTACAGTTTGACGAATTTTGATAGTTCAGTCATATTTGTGTTGGTAACTTGTACTTGCTGTAATATCGTTGTTATATATGCAAATGCTGTTATATGTTACAGAGTTATGTAAATATATGTTATATAGGTATAGGTGTTACATTAGAATTCCTATCCTTTTATATGAAAACAATTTTGTATATATACCAATATACATATTCTAGATTTTGGAGCAAAACATTGGTTATTAATAATCACATAAGTCTGATTACTAATTAGCCCAAATAATTATTAGTCAGATTTAGATCATAGCCAGACACACCACAAATATTATAATGAATTTGAAGACACAACATATATGTCTGAAGCTATCATTTCACTCACCTGGTATCCAACGCTAAAGATCCAGTCAAACACTGCTAGTGGGTGGCTGTTCGTGCTGGAAGACACATGAAGCTGTAACAGATACAAGACAACAAACATCAAATTTAGTATTGTGGCAGTACTTAATGCATGAGTGCAATGAAATGTAAATGCCATCTAACTCTCGACGACACCAGAAACTTATTCCCAAAAAAAATGCCAAACTCTCACTTCGATCTACACTCGACCGACCAATCACCCACATTGACTATAATCGACCTCCAAAGCACGAATCCAACATCCATTTCCACAAAACAACTCAAAATCATCAAGAATCACCATCCTCAATCTCAGATTCCTTTACCCCAAAGACACAAATCATCAAAACTTTACACCCAACTCAAATTCATGCATTCTAACTCTAATATATCAAGATACATCAGAAACTACTCTAAATTTAGCATGAAATCCATCATAATCCTAAACCCTAGCTCGGAATAAACCCATTTCGCTCAAACATGAAATATCCCAAAATCGAAGCTAGAATCCGATGGTTTCAACCTCAAACAACCACAATCTATCTATATTTAACTCCCCTTACAACAAAAAGAAGAGATTCGAACCAAATTTCCCAATTCGTCCAAAACCCTAGATAAACAAATGAGAAGCAAGAATGCAAAAGAGGAGATTAAAGAGAGATTATTACCTTCAGAGATGAAGTGAATGCACTTGGAAGTGATGGAGAGAAAAAAGTAGTTGAGAGAGTGATTTCGGTGGTTGAGAGGAGTTATGACCGAAAAGCGCGTCAGTTGGGGTATTTGTAAGCCTCACCACCGAAACGCTGCGTTGCACGCAAAATGGCTCAGAAAGGCTCATCTACGCGCTCTGCTGCCCCTCTACGCGCCCAGCCCAACATCTACGTAGTCGGAGGATTGACGACTTCCGCTGCTCCCGGATCTAAGATCAATGTGCGCTTTATACGGACAACACATGCAAATGGCTCCACTTGCCCACGACTTAGGTCCAAAGCATGAACAACGCACGCAGAACACCTCCAACGCACGCTGACGACCTGAGCACACTACTTGGTCCATCCAAATGACTATCTGCGGGCCTAGACATCCTTCAACACACGATAAAGAACTCCAAACCGCTTTACCTACGTAAACAACCTCCTAAAACACCCCCACTCCTCACAGAGTTAGATTAGATACCACAGGGAATCTAGCCGGAACAAACGGGATATTACAGATGTAAACTAAATTATATTTATTTGTAAAATAAAAATCATATGTATTTTACATTAATACAATTGTTCCAAAGAGACTACCTTGTCGAGTAATAAAAACTTTGAAAATACAAGGTGTTACAATAAACAACGGAAAATAAACCAAAAATCAAAATAAAATATGTTCATTCAGCGAAAAAAAATAATCAAATAGAAATATAGTTTAATAAGAAAGTAATATATATATTTTTTACCAACTAACAATATACATATTGTGTAAACTAAAAATAAGCCAAAAATAAGCCAAAAATCAAAGTAAAATAAACCAAAAATAAAAGTAAACTAAAATTCAAAAAAAGAGAGATTACAGAAAAAATGTAGCAATATAGTTTAATGAGAAAGTGATATATTTTATTTGGGCTAATTACATAAATATATCTTTTAAAAATCAAAATTACAAAAATATATATAAAAATTACGGCTTTCATGGCTCACATTATATTTTGTACAAGACTTTTTACATTTTATACCCAAAAAAAAATCATAAAACAACCAAAAAACAACTAAAAACTGTCCAATTCAGATTGTGTAGTTTTTTAGTTGTTTTTAGTTTTTGTTTCTTACAACCTGACGTATGAAATGTGAAAAGTGGAGGAAAAAATGTAAAAGTTTGAACTAATTATGAAAACTGCAATTTTGAGGCATATAAATGTAATTTTAATTTGAAATGGTTAGAAAATATGTTCTTTGAACTCAAAAAAGTTAATCAAGTAACAATATAATTTAATGAGAAAGTGATATATTTTTTTATAAACTAACAATATACATATTGTGTAAACTTAAAAACAACAAAAAATAAACCAAAAATCAAAGTAAAATAAACTAAAAAAACAATAGAGATTATAGAAAATGTATTCATCGAACTCAAAAAAAATTAATCAAGTAACAATACAATACAATTTAATGAGAAAGTCATATAAAAGCTTTTTTACAAACTAACAATATGTATTGTGTAAACTTAAAATCAACAGAAAATAAACCAAAAATCAAAGTAAAATAAACCAAAAATCAAAGAAAAATAAACATAAAAAAAACAAGAGATATTACAGAAAATATATTCATTGAACTCAAAAAAATTAATATAAGTAGCAACATAGATTAATGAGAAAGTGATCTGGAAATTTTTTTACAAACTAAAAATATATATAATATGTAAATTTAAAAATATGAGAAAATAAACCAAAAACTGTAATTTCTTTTGGTTTTTTTACCCTATTTCCTTCGGTAACATCTGATTTGTTGCATTCTGTTTGCTCTGTTGAATACTATTCATTGTTCCTTTCCACTCTGAATGTTGTGTAATTGCTAAGGCTTTTGAAATTTGATCTCTGACTCCTGTCTAATGTTTGTTGTTCTGACACGCGATTCTCTAAGCTTTGAGAAATAAGTTCTTTGTTCTTTTGTACCTTTGGGTATTCTACGACTTCGCAATTTATTCTTTATGGATATCGTCACATTTTTGTTCCATGCTCTGATTCTTCTGTAAATTCGGATAAGACCCAAATTGTTCTATGTTGAGTCATCCGTGGCTTTGGCAATTGTTGGTTCCATAATGCTTAAGTTTGTATCGACTTTCTCTGTATTTGCATTTCTCGTATCTTTTGCTTTTGTTTTTGCACATTTGAAAGGTCAGTGTTGGTCTGCATATTTGGGTTTGAGCACCCTATGGTGCTGTTTTGTTGGATGCAACGTGGATGACCGCATTTAGTTAATTCTGACAATTGGTAAGTTAGTATTCTTTGTTTTTGTATATGTGTTCTTTGGTTTATTTTGTCTTTGTTCTTGCATAGTTGTTATGTCTATGTCTTAGTTTGCATACCTCGCTACGAGATAGCTAGTACGTTAGTAGGGAGTTAGTTGTACTCTACGTGGTTTGATGTAATGATAATTTTGGATTATATTCTGATTTGGAGATTTAGATTCGATATTTGAATTGGTGATTTTAGAGTTTATATAGCTTGATTATTCAAGTTGTATTAGAGATTTTCGTAAATCTTTGTAATATCCCTTTGATCTGAACCTTTTCAAAATTAGAGGATGAATTTCTTTTTAGGGGGAAGTATGTAATATCCCTCCCGATCTGATCAATTCTCTGTAGCGTTTCCACCAATCCCGACGAGGTACTTGGTGGAACGTCATTCAATTGATAATGTTCTTAGCCTATTTCAAATTTGATTCTAGAAAGTTTAAGGTGATGTTTGGGTGTTTGAAAAATGTTTAAGGATGTTATCTATGCAAGTTCGGGTGATGGTTAGGTCCCGACAATAATGGGAAGTATGATTTTAAGTTTGGGATATGGTTGGCGCGTGTTAAGGTGTATTGGAGTTCATTAATGTGCGTTGAAGGGTTTCTACACGCACAAATCGTAGTGTGGATGGACCATGAAAATGCCTAAGGTCGTCTGTTTGCGTTGGTGAGGTTCTACGCTCGTTGGAGGGGTTCTGCGCACGTTGATCGTCACTTGTACTTAAACCATGGGCAAGTGGAACTGTCTAAGTGCCTTGTACCCATGGTACGTGCGTTGATGACAATCTGTGTCATCACCCATTTCCAGACCATGACCGGCGTACGAGGTGAATCGTCTATAGGAGCCCGATCCATCTTGCACAAGCCTTAGAGATTCAGAAACTCTACCCATTCGCTTATTTATTAAAATATTTTTAATAAAATTAATTATGAGAAAATCATATATAAAGATATGAAAATAACATTTACCAAATATATCAAAATATAACATACATGAAATCATATACAAAGCGATCTAATCGCAAATAAAGTACCAAAAACCCAACAACATTCCAGTGCGAAGCTCTAAAAAAATGAGGAGCCCAGCCAAGAGGGTGCCACTAACAAAAAATATTAGTGCCTCACTAGGCGGAGATGCCAATAGATTGCTGAGTCGAAATCAACCTGTAAGATGGAAACAAGGCAACATAGAAAAACAAAGGGGGTCAGAACACAGTGAGGGACAACACTCCAGAATGCCTCATATGTGTCTCACAAAGATTGGTTTGAAAACCATTTGAAAATTACTATAAACAGGTATACGAAAGGTATATATAAATATACACATTATATACATAGTACAGTTTCATAGAAAACGTTTCGAAAACGTTTATACCAGAAGCAAACACATGCACTTTGGCAAAATAATACTAATAGTATTAGAATCGAAAACAGAGTATAACCATTATGGGATAAAAGACAATCGTGGTGTGGTCTGTCTCACTCTACCACCGTGTATTGATTGTGGACTCTACCACTAATCCAAAAATAGATCATGTGTCGGGCCGGGCATCATGGCTATCGTCAACCCTAATAGTTGAGTCATATCATACATTGGTATACCAAAGGCTACGTACCCCGTAACGAAGGCGTCCCCTAATCAAAACCATACTGTATCAAAACCAAACATTTCCTTCCAGAGTAAAAAACAGACAAAAAACATATATATAAATATATATATATATATGTAAATTTCCTAAAAACAAAATGGTGAATATTTATTCACATAATCCAAATTATTTAGTTAACCAATCCTTAGATTAGTCAGGTTTCAAACACGTGTTAAACACATCAAAAACAATAACAGTTTTAAGACAGAGCCTATGTGTCTGAAGCTGTCATCCACTCACCTGGATGTCCAATGCTAGAGATACAGTCAAACACCGTTAGAAGGTGGTTGCTCGTGCTGGCAAACACAGGAATCTGTAACAAATACAACATAACAACGTCAAAATGTGGTACTGTGGCCGTACATAATGTATGAGTGCAATGCAA
Organism: Flueggea neowawraea; assembly: GCA_948243855.1. Classification (NCBI taxonomy): domain Eukaryota; kingdom Viridiplantae; phylum Streptophyta; class Magnoliopsida; order Malpighiales; family Phyllanthaceae; genus Flueggea; species Flueggea neowawraea. Next base: position 5,422 of record CAODLS010766415.1, read on the forward strand.
TGCAACAACCAAACTCTCAAAACGATCTACTCCCGACTGACCAATCACCCGCAAAAAGTATAATCGACCTCCTAAGCACGAATCTAACATCCACTTCCTCAAAACAACTCATAATCATCGAGAACCACCATTCTCAATTTCGGACCTTTTGAACCCCAGGACACAAATCATCAAATCCGCTAAAACCAAACATGATTCAAGTATTTCTAACCAAGATTCATCAAAATACATCAGAAAATACTCCAAATTTAACAAGAAATCCATAGAAATCTGGAACCTTAACTCGGAATAAACCCATTTTGTTCAAACATGAAATCTCCCCAAAATCTACTCTAGAACCTCAGGGTCTCAACTTCAAACAACTATAATTTAACATCAAACAAACTCTATTCAAATATAAATTAAGAAATTAGAACGATCCTTCAATCTTGGCTAAAACCCTAGATGAACGAATCATGATAAAAAATAGGGAAAATGAAGGATCAAAGAGTGTTTCTACCTTAGAAACCCAAGTGGAAGAAAAAAGAAGTAAAGAGAAGCAAAGGAAATGGAAAGAAATGATGGAGAGAGTTATTTTGGTGGTTAAGAGCGAGTTATGACCGAAGAAGGGTTGTTGGGTGTATTTATAGATCCACAAAACTGACACGTTGTGTTTCACTTAAGACTGCCCAGAAAAGGCACATCTACATGCGCAATATCCCTTTTATGCACGTGGTTCCTTCTTCAACGTTGTTTGCACACAAATCAACGCACGCAGACGACAGATCTGATAACTCCTCATTTTCAGATCCAAAATCAACTCATGTTCCACCCTATGCAAGGTACATAGACCAATTCACTCACTCACGGTTCATATTCAAGTGATGGTACAAATCGTATAAAACTCTCCAATGCACGTAGACGTGCTTAGACACATTCATGGTCCACCTCAAGCGTCGATCAGTGCACGCAGAACCTTCATCAATGCACATAGATGGCTTCCAGCATGCCTAACGCATGCAGATTGCCTACAAACGAAATCTACACTTAAGAAACCAGGATTCCTTACATCCAAATCACCTCAAAACTAGACGAAATGCTACAACATTCTGAATATAACAGTACGGGGTATTACAATTTGGGAATGATCTGTGGGTTTTCAAGTCATCTACGTGTGTTGTTGAGGGTGCTACACACGTAGATGTTGATATGGGTTTTATCCGAGAGTTGCTGAGTGCCATCTATGTGCACTGTGTAAGGATCTACGCACTTTGAACTTCTTCTACTCATATAGATGATGTACAAAGCACGTTAATGTGCCCAAAAATGCTGCAAAGTGAGTGAAATGTTGCTTTTTGGCCATAAATACCCCTCACCTGACCTTTGTCCGTCACTCATCATTTTCACTCTCTCCCACTCTTAGATTAGTTCTCACACTTTGTCTTTGCTTCCCCAATGTTACAAACATCTCTGAAGGTAAGATCAAGCTTCTAACCTCTTCATTTTTTCTATTTCATGCTTCTAATTTCATAATCTCATTTTGGACCAATTTGATTTAGGGTTTCTGATTTTTGGTGATTCCATTGAGATGGATGCTAAGGGTTGTTAGATGATGATTTTTGAGGTATGATCCTCCTTCCTTTCCTCTTGTTTCATCATTTTCATGCATTAATCTCGAAATCTCTTTTTGGCCGAACTTGCATCTAGGGTTCAAATTTGATGTTTCTGTTGGAATGGATGTTAGATATTGATTATCTATGATTGTTTGATGTTATATTAACATGAATCAAGCTTTGAATCAAGAGATTTGAGGATTTATTGACCGTGCTAGGGTTTCTTTTAGGGTTGTGAAGATTTTTGATGATTTTGAGTTGTTTTTGGGAAACCAATATTTGAGTTATTCAGGTTGATTATGATTAGTGTAGGTGTTTGAAATTGATTTCTATCATTTGAATCGAGAAAAGGACTTTTTGGGTAATTTTTGCATAGGCACTAAACTTGATATTTTACACGTTTGGGGTTAAAAAATAGTTTCTGAATAATTTGTGATTTGTTTTGATAATAAAAATACGTTGGGGATTGAGTGATAAATTCTGAACAGTTTGGAGACTGAATTTTAATACTATACGAGCTCCGAATTTCGATGAGCGATAAACTTTCGATTGAAATAGAATTTCGGACGCAGATGGAGTTTGAGTCTGCATTTGCATTTCGTGCATCTTTTGTATTGCCACAGTCACCGTGTTTGATCCATTTGTAAAATACTTTGTTTCATCTCAGTTCAGTTTCTGAGGTGATCAACCATCGACCGGTGGTTAGTGATTCAAAGTTTGGAAACTTGGCATCCAAGTGAGTGAATAATAGCTTCAGACACATAGGCTGTGTCTCAAAACTTCTATTATTGGTTTTTTATGTGTTGAACATATTTATGAAAATGGACTAATCTGAGGATTGGCTAAGTTAATAAAATGATTATGTGATTTAATAATCAGTACTTTGCTTTCAAATTGATATATATGTATTATATATCTCCTCTCTGATTTTGATGTTGTATTGCATGCCTTTGGTTTTATACTATGTAATAGTATGATTTGGTTTTCTGATATAGGGACGCCTACTCTAGAGGGTATGTAACCTTTGGTATACCAATGTTTTGACATAACCTTTCTACCGAGGTGGTCGGTAGCCATGTTGTCTTGATCAGGCACATGCTTGGATATTGATTAGAGGCAGAGTCCTCATCACCATAAGTGGCGGGTCCACAACACCTCGTGATTAGTAGCAGAGTTCACATCACATTTGCTTTAGCCCCATATCTACGATATATGTTTTGACTCTGATATTCTGATTTAAATCTGAAATGATTTTTATTATGCCTACGTGCATGCTAGTTGCCTTGTTTACGAATGATTTCGAAATGATTTTTTTGATAAGCTATTACTTATATAGTGTGTATATATATACCTATTTATACTTGTTTGTGGTATTTGCAAAATATTTTCAAAATAGTCTTTGTGAGGTACATATGAGGCGTTCTAGAGTGTTATTCCCCACTGGGTTCGTACCCCCTTTCTTTTGTTTTTTTCTTGTTTATTATCATCTTGCAGGTGGTTTTTTATGGATTGTGATCTTTGACATCCAATGCTCAGTGAGGTATTCTGACATTGCAGTCAGTGCCCTTTTGTTCGGGCTCCAGTTTGTATGTTTTGTTAGATGCTCCACACCGAATTTCTGTGGGGTCTGCTATTGTTTTTTGTTATTTCAAATGTTTTTAAATAAAAATATTTTCCGTATTTGACATTGTATATGTTTTACTTTATTAAATCAGGTTTGAACATTTATTTGATTTTGTTAATTTATTTAATGGAATATAATTTTTGGATAGAAGTTCTGTACTTTGAGGCTTGTGCGAGATGGATCCGGCTTCCATAGACGGTTCACCTCATACGCCGGTCATGGTCCCAGGAATGGGTCATGACAACTGCTCTACATCCATAACTTGACTGATAAGAGGCAACTACAACTTGCCAAAGAGGCAAACACTACACTCAACCATCTCTAGATCCAAATAACTGTCAACAATTCAGAAAGCAAATTACCAAATAAAAGAAAGAACAATCAATATAACTTGATATTAAGTCGCCAACCACACTATCAAAGAAAAATTTTACTTTGATTTAAGTCTATTTGGTGCATGCTTCCGTCCAATTGCTTAGAAACAATAAACCATAGACTGCAACTTAAGATTAGAAATTACCTGCATATCCAGGTTTATCATCTTCAAATTTTGCTAAAAGAACATTCTAACAAACATAGAAAGAGGTTCTTTTATCATTACATAAAAGAAAACTGTTGAGGAATATTCTTGTACGATATTCTAGTCCTATAAGTTAGCTATATCAAATCTGGAAAATATTTACGGTATAGCTGGGACTTCCTAATTAGATATCTATACTAACATTATAAATACTTGTACCATTGTAAAATAATATACATGACAATATTCCTACCTCTATTCAGATATTACTTTTTGTTTGGTATCAGAGCCATCCTAAACAAAAATAAATTGTCACAACCTGTTTCTGGACTATGACTGGCGTACGAGGTGAACCGTTTATGAAAGCATAATCTATCTCGCACAAACCTTGGAGAATAGAATAAATACCCAAATTCAATTCATTAATTGGCTTGTTAATCGTCTTAAAATGTTTTACAGATAATAAGTTTTAAAGAAAACAATATTCTCGAATACTAAATATATATAGCCATATTATCAAAATAATGAACAATTAATTATAATTAAAAATAATTTAACCATTATAACATCAAATACAGGTCTATAACCTACTACCCAGTGTAGAGCATTTAATATAACAGAAACTCAGGCTGGAACAATAGGGCACACTCTGTTGATAAGGGTACCTCACTGAGCGCGGAAGATCGAACAACTGCTATCAAGAACACCTGAAAGACGAAGTAAAAAGAAACAAAGAAAAAGAAGGGGTTAAGAACCCAGTGAGGGATAACACTCCAGAGCGGCTCCGAGCTTGTTTTGAAAATAGTTCAAAATATATCACATGCAGATATAAGTGTACATACGTATACACACTATATACTGAACAATAATGTTTCTAAAAACCATTTTGATTAGCCACTTAGGCACAATGGTATAACCACTAATGCGAGTATAAGCCACTTAGGCATAGAGTATAGTCACTTAGGCAAATGATACAACATCAGTGTATCAAAGCTATCTTACCCCGTAGCTGGGTGTCCCAAATCAAAATGTTTTGCCAAAACATATTGAAATATTTATTTAAAATATTCAAATAGGTAGCATACAGAACATACAAATTATTCACCAAAATATATCAAACGTTCAGACAAAATATTTATTACAAAATACATTTGATTTTCAGAAACAATGTTCTTAGTACAGAAACTTCACTTATTTCAGAACAAAACAATTGTTTCAGAAAATATTCTTAAATCCAAAAGAAAATAACAGAATGTTTATTCCCGAAATTTGTAATCAATACTAAACATAATATTTATTTTCAAAAACCATCAAAATTTCCAGAGAAAATTTATTTTTTCACAGCAGAGAATTTTCACACAAATTAGATTTTTAGGATTTCCTATCCTTTAATTAATCCATATTATATGCCAAGTCTAGACACATCCAAAACATATAATTTTAGAAGACACAACCTATGTGTCTGAAGCTGTCATCCACTCAACTGGACATCAAGCTAATAATCCAATCGCAGTCCACTGGTGAATGACTGGTTGCCTCGGAAACTTAACAGAGCTGAAACAAATGTTTTCACAAAGAATTAACACGGTAACTGTGGCAATACAGAATATGCATGAAATGAAAATGCAGATTCAAACGCCATCGGTGTCAGAAATCGTTTCTCAATCGAAAGTCTAACACTCACCGAAATTCGGATCTCGATGTAATACTACAACAGGGTCTCTGAACCTCTCAAAATTTATCAAACAATACTCCAGGTATTTCTATTATCAATTCAAACATCCAAAATATTTAGAAACTATATTTTAACCCCAAATTTGTAAAATATCAAGTTTAGTCCCTATGGAAAATTACTCAAAAAGTCCTTCTCTCAACCCAATCGATAAAATAGTTTTTGAGCATCCACCTATGTCAGTCTCAATCTTAGAAACTCAAATATACAATTGGTTTCTCAAAAACAACTCAAAATCACCATTATTTGGCCCAAACCCGAACTAAACCCTATCTTAGTCAATAACTCATCAAATCTCTTGATTCAAGGTTTGATTTATGTTTATCTAACCTCAAACAAACATAATCTAACAACCCTAAGCATCCATATAATTAGAATCATAAAAAAATGCAAACCTATTCAAATTCAGCCTAAAGCATAAATCCAAGATTAATTCATGAAATGGATGAATAGAAGTGATTAGAAATGTTTCCACACCTCTAGGAACAGAATGGAAACAATAGGAAGCAACAAGAACGCGTTTTGGACTGATTTGGAGGAGAGAGAGATGGAAATGAGGTGAGAGAACCAAGAGATTCGAGGTAGGGGTATATATAGAACCCTTGTCCAAAACGACACCATTTCAGTGTTTTCAAAGGAAACGTATGTTGGTTTTGGACACAACGTACGTTGTCGTTGTGAAAATGCGTCCAAAAGCTTCTATTCTGAAAACACAGCAGGACAAAGTATGTCACAAACAAGCAACTCCTTGTGATAAAGGTATATAACCTCTCCTGGAGTCAACCATACTGAACCATTTCAGTACTTTATCTATGTACTTCTATTGACTTAGTCCCAAGAGCCGTTGTGATCTATCTCTATAGATCCTTATACCCAGTATAGTTTCAGTTTCACCTAAGTCTTTCATAGAGAAGCACTTCCCTAACCATTGCTTAACATTTAACAATGTTGGGATGCCATTTCCTATGAGTAGGATGCCATTGACATATAAAATCAGAAACACTAAAGTGCTCCCACTTTTCTTGTTGTACACACAAGGCTCATCTTTGTTCTTGAGAAAACCAAACTCTTTGACTGCCTCATCAAAGCAAAGATTCCAACAATTCCGGTCAGGACCTAGGTTTCCCAAAAAACGGCTCAGCCTATATATATATATATATACACATATATAGATACACACACACATATACGTATATATATAAATATGTATATGTATATATGTACATATATGTATGTATATGTATATATGTATGATATGTATACATCTGTACATATGTATATATGTCTAGATGTGTACATGTGTATATATGTGTACATGTGTCATGTATATATATATATATATATACATACATACATATATATATGTATACATGTACATATATACATATATACATATGTATATATGTACATGTACATATATACATATATATATATATATGTATATATGTAAATGCACATATACATGTATATATACATATATATATGTACATACATGTACATATATACATATACATATGTACATACACATATATATACTTATGTATATATATGTATATGTACATATATATATATGTATATGCACATATACATGCATATATACATCTACATATGTACACACATATATGTATATGTGCATATGTATATATATATATGTGTATGTACATATTTATATATATATGTGTATGTACATATATATATGTATATATATGTGTATATATATATGTGTGTGTGTGTATGTATACCTATATAAATGTGTATATATTTGTATATGTATATGGGTACGCATATGTATATGTATATGTATATGTGTACACATATGTATATGTGTGTGCATATGTGTATACACATGTTTATGTATATGTGTATACATATGTGTCTGCATATGTATATGTATATGTGTATACATATGTCTATGTATATGTATCTGTATATATATATGTATATGTGTATAAATATGTATGTGTATATATGTATATGTATATGTGTATATATATGTATATGCAAATGTGTGTGTGTCTATATATATATATATACATATATATGTACATGTGTTGTTATGACCCGTTCTTGGGACCATGACTGGCGTACAAGGCGAACCTTCTATCGGAGCCCAGCTCATCTTAGACAAGTTTCAAAGCACAGAACTTCTACCCAAATACATATTCAAATGAATAATTAAACAATATCGAAATAAAGTTGAAACCCCGTTTAGTAAAGCAAAACATTTATTGTCACGACCCGTGATCGGCGTACAAGATGGACCATCTGTGGAAGCCCAGCCCATCCCGTACAAGCCTCAGAGTACTTAGAAATACTACCCAATTATTCATTTTAATAATTATCCAATTTAACAAACATTCAGATTTTATAAATCATAACTAAAGTGTTATAAATCAAAATAATAAGCATATAAATATATATACGTATACATTTTTTTCAAATAAATTATACAAACAAAACCAAATGGTGAAACCCAAATAGTGGAACCCAAACCCTCTGTGTGGAGCACCTAACCAAACATACTAACTCAAAACCCGATCAAAAGGGTTATCACTACTACTCCTAGACTCCACTGAGCACAGAAGCTGAATCACCTGAAAAATGGTAAGGGGAAGGATGAGAAAAACTCAGTGAGGAATGACGCTCCAGAATGCCTCAGGGACCTCACATAAACTGTTTTGAACACATTTAGAAAACTCTCACTTGCAACATATATAGGTATATGTATATACACTTGTATACATACTAGTATAGTTAGAAAATGTTTTAAAAAATATTTCGCAACCAGAGCAGACAACATGCAGTCAGACAAAATCTAAAATAACAGAGAAGCAGATAATACATGCACCATATTATACTAACTCATATTATCCAGACTATACAAAATTTTATGCAGATCTGATAATCACTGATGATACACCCTTATTATATTGATATTGCGTTGCCCAAATCAGATCTGTAATAGAGAATCAGCAACCTCAATAGCCTCAATGGTGCTCAACTCAAGAGCGCCAAACAGCTGACAGCCTTAGGGGCCCTAAATAGTGCCCGACACCTTAAGGGTCTCAGAGCTGTGACAGACACACAGAGGTAATCAAAGGGTATACCCGCAAGCATTTGCAGTCCTCAGGCTCTAGCAAAATATACCCCGCCAGTCAATAGTACAATATACTATAGGTTAATGAGCAATAACACAAACTCAACAGATATATTGTACCTCGTATAATATAATAGCAGATAATAGCAACTATGGCATATAATTTCAGGCAGAGGCCCGTAGACATAGTAGCATAGTATAGTATAGTAACATAATATACATATACAGAGTATATAACAAAGGTGGATAGGGACCAGAACAGATAGATAACATAATGGGGACAAAGCCACCCATCATAATCAAACAGAGCACGTGGTCGGTCA
>CAODLS010766586.1:0-12805 GCA_948243855.1 Flueggea neowawraea
TGTTTACTTGGGATAGATAAGTTTTCTTGTTGTGCCTTAGAAAAATAATAGTGGTTGCTAGTGAGCCTTAGAAAACTAGTGGAACGGTTTGCTAGTTAAGTCTGCAAAAACTAGTGGTTCGATTTGCTAGTTGATCTCACAAAAACTAGAGGTTTGGTTTGCTTGTTTTGTTCTGAGAACAAATAGATACGGTTTTCTAGTTGAGCTCACAAAAACTAGGGATTCGGTTTGCTTGTTGAACCCGCAAAAATAAGTGTGTAACGGTTTTCTTGTTGAGCCCGTAAAAATAAGGTGTAATAGTTTTCCTCCACTCGAAAGTAAGGAAGTTAGTTGATTGGAATTTCCTAGTATATCTAGAGGAGTGGATGTAGGTCAAGATGACTGAACCACTATAAAATCTGGGCTTTAATTTTCTTTCTCCTTTACTCTCTTTACTTTGTATCATATTTTCTTTACAGTGATTGTGAATTGGTTATTTTATTGCTTCCGCGTTTTAAAATTGATTTTGTTTGTAAAAGACTTTGTTATTTGTATTGATTTGCAAAAGAATTTCAACAAAGTTTTTAAATCTTTAAAACTCCAATTCACCTCCCTCTTGGAGTGTCATTTTACCATTACATATTGGGACCAAAACCGTGTTTTACAATTGGTATCAAAGCTTATGCTCTTGATATTATTTTTTGGCCTAACATCCAAAGAGTCAAAGATCCCAAAGATGGCATTCTCAAATGATATTTATAGATATGAAGGCTTGGTCATTAATAGAGCTCTTTTCTTTGATGGCAGTGACTATATCTATTGGAAAACAAGAATGATGGTATTTCTCAAGTGTGAAACTGAGGAAATATGGGATGCTGTTGAAACTGGTCCATATGTTCCAAAGAAGACAGTAAATGGTGTTGAAAGGACCAAACCAAAAGAAGAATGGACAGAATATGAAAAAATAATAGTGCACTACAACAACAAGGCTATGCACATACTTTATTGTGCATTAAACAAATCTCAGTTCAGCAAAGTCCAGCAATGTCAAAATGCTCATAAGATTTGGGGGACTTTGGAGATTATTTATAAAGGCACCTCTCAAGTCAAAGAGAATAAGATCTTCTTTCTTATCTACAAATATGAGTTGTTCAAAATGAAGGAGGAAGAATCCAATCAATAAATGTTCAATCAATTCAACAATATCATTAATGGTCTCAAAGCTCTTGGCAAATCATATTCAAATTCGGAACTTGTGAGAAAACTGTTGAGGTCACTTCCAAAATCATAGGCTTCCAAAAAAGATACTATCCTTAAAGCCAAAGATCTTTCTTCTCTTCCATTGGAGGAATTGCTTAGATCCTTACTCACACATGAAATGGGTTTAGAGTAAAAAGATGAAGGCAAAAATAAGAAGAAGAAGAAGAAGAAGAAGAAGAAGAAGAAAAAGAAGAAGAAGAAGAAGAAGAAGAAAAATGACATAGGCATTACTTTCAAGGCATCCTAAAAATACATTAAAAGGTCAAGTGAGGATGATGATGATGAAGAGACTAATTTTGAAGATGTCAAATATCTCATAAAGAAATTCCAAAAATTCCTCAACAAAGAAAGAAATGTAAAAGAAGCAAGTAAGAGGAGGAACAAATTGACTTGTTATGAATGTAATAAATCAAGTAATGTCAAACAGAATTATCCTTATTTAAAGAAACATGGCAAAAGGAGGAAAAGAAGGGTTCTTGGTTATACATCAAGCTCAAGTGATGATAATGAAGTTGGAGGAATATATTTGATAGCAATCAATGCCAATGACAAAATTGAAAATGTGGTACCCTTTCCTTGAACTCAAAGTGTTGCCTCATTTTAATTTTTATGCAATTTTTGAATATTTGATGATTTTTGCCATACATTTCATTGATTTATTAAGTTGATTGAATATGTTGATTTTTTTATCTTTATAGGGAGAGATACGTTACTGTTGTTTATGTTGATAATTGCATATATTGAATTTCATCTTTTCAAAGGGGGAGATAGATATTTTTTTTACTTTAGCTATGCATATTTTAAAACAAACAGAGAGAATTTTAATTTCAAAATGGTTCATTTGAAAAATGCATTTGCTAAGTGGGAGCTAAATGCGTCAATTGATTTTCTCTCATACTCTTTGAAAAAGGGGGAGAATATTATTTTTATATATTTTTGCATATCTTTTTGATAATACACAAAATGGGAGAATCTGGCATGAATTTGAATTTGTATGATTTACTGCCTTTAATGTTTTGATAACAATTGGTATCAAATGTGCTCAAATGTTTGTATTATTTACCACTTTGATAACAATTGATATCAAATGTGTTTAAATGTATTTATGTGTTTCATCAATTGATACTATTGTTGAATTGAACATCATTAATATTATTATGTTGAACTAACCAAGTGACAAAGACTGAAATCTTCAATCATATTGTTTTTTATTGTGGATTAGATGTTCAAATTCATGTATGTTTTGTCATCATAAAAAAATGGGAGATTGTTAAGTTTGGTTTTGATGATGATGAATACAAAACATCCATGAAAAAGGTGAAGAAGTGTAGAATATCTGATATGTGGTTACAACCCACGTTATTCATTTATTACACACGTAGATCATACCAAAATGGCATTACACATGCGGATAGTGAGCAAAGCACGAAGATTGAATGGAAATTGAAGGCATAAAGGATCAAGTGTTTTCCTACGCACGCAGAAGGAACTACAACGCATGTTTTCAAGGTCTAGATCTATGAGAAGCTTTGATGAATGGCCAAGGCACGTTAAAGGATGAACAACGCACGTAGAAGAGAAAAGGTGCAATCTTTGAACAGAGATCTACGCACGTAGAAGATGGAGTGCAATACACTTAGACGAGGATGAGTTGGACTAGCTGACAAAATTAAGAAACTCCTCGAGAATTCAATTTCAAATATTCCCTAACAAATACTGACATATGTGTAGACCAAAGGTGCAATCTTGATCAACTACGTACGTTAAAGGTTATGGAACGCATGCAAAAAGAAGTCTGGGCAACGCACGTAGATCTGCTATTAACACATACAGAACTCAGATGAAACAACTAACTGCGCACGTAGATGGACAACAACACACATAGTTAAAGGTGACGTCATTACTGGACAAAATTTGTTTTATCTCTCAACGACTACTTTGATGCCTCAAATGGCTATATTCTTTCAAGTGGCTATAAATAGATGTCTCAGATCAAAAGAAGATAAGAGAGATGCTTTTGCCAAAATTTGCTATTCATTCTATCTATCTTTTCTACGTTTTTAACCCATTTGAGCTATTTAGTGCTATCACATCTGGGTTTGTATGAGTTTAACTCTACTATACTTTTGTATTGATTTTGTATAAAGAAAAATTGTTTGTTTGGGATATATAGGTTTCCTTGTTGTGCCTTAGAAAAACAAGAGTGGTTGCTAGTGAGCCTTAGAAAACTAGTAAAAGGGTTTGCTAGTTAAACCTGCAAAAACTGGTAGTTCGGTTTGTGAGTTGATCTAGTAAAAACTAGATGTTTGGTTTGCTTGTTTTGTCCTAAAAACAAATGAATACGGTTTTCTAGTTGAGCCCGCAAAAACTAGGGATTTGGTTTGCTTGTTGAACCCGCAAAAACAAGCGTGTAACGGTTTTCTTGTTGAGCCCATAAAAACAAGGTGTAATGGTTTTCCTTCATCCGGAAATAAGGAATTTAGTTGATTGGAATTCTCAAGTTGATCTAGAAGAGTGGATATATGTCAAGATGACCGAACCACTATAAAATATGGGCTTTAATTTTCTCTCTCCCTTACTCTCTTTCCTTTGCATCATATTTGCTTTACAGTGATTGTGAATTAGTTATTTTATTGTTTCCGTATTTTAACTTTGATTTTGTTTATAAAATACTTTGTTAATTGTTTTGATTTGCAAAAGAATTTTAACAAAGTTTTTAAATCTTTAAAACTCCAATTCACCATCTCTTGGAATGCCATTTTATCATTGCATATTGAGACCAAAACCGTGTTTTACATATTACATTGAATAATTTTGAAACTTTAGGGACTACTGATATTATTTTGCAAAATTTTAGGGGCCAATTTTTTTTCCAAAAACATCTTGTCTTGTTGCCTACCCTCACCATAAACTCATCATAACTTATTGAATGTGGAGTTCTAGTCTTTCCCCTCACTTGCTGAGAGGTGAGTGATTCTACGCTAAGTGATGAGAGTTCCCAATAAGAATCTTTAGATATAGCAAGATCTTTGGTTCTTTTTTTTTTCATTGGCAGTTTTTTGTTCGTCGCCACTGATTTGGTAGGTTCAGTTCGTGTCACTGTTGAAATCTCTCACTCTCTCGTTCATTTCCATTGCTGGTAACAGTCACCGCCTTATTCATGCCAGATTTCTCCTATCCGTTTTCATATTTCTCTTCACGGTTTTAGGTTGCTTGCGATCTCTTCTGCAAATACGATAGAGACAACGTCAGTGCCTCCACCAACCGTTGCCACAACGACAACAATGCCTTACTCATCTCGATGCGTTTCGTAAACCAAATCCAAGTAATTTTTGCAGACGGTTTAAAAAATTAGTTGCTGTGTAGAAAATGAAATTGGCATACGTGGCAAGTCGAAAACAGTGGAGTCTATCGTGTCATTTTGATTTTTATGATCAATTTTGTGTAATTAGCCCTTATAAAACCACTAACGGTTTCAGCCAAGGGCTTACGGCCCAGGAATTGTTGCGACTTGGTCCTATCATGAATATTGGGTCAATATTCGACATTCAATTACTGGGTTTCCCAAGCCTATAATGATAAATATTCCATTTGGTATCAGATTTTATCTAGTCCTAACGTGAATCAATTTTGATGTGCGGCGGCAGAGACTATAGTATCACTATTTGTTTGTAAACATGGTGATTGGTGATGACTAGAAATGGTGATTTGGATCCAATGAAGTTGGTGTGAATAGGCGAGAGAGAGACCCACATGGGTAGACGTGACAAGAGAAGAGAAGGGGTGTGAATAGGAGGAATGGGGTAGAGATTAATGTGACAAGAACGACGAAGTTATGGAGTGGAGGGGGAAGGATTTAGAGACGATTGTGACAAGATGAACCAGCAGACTGACAGAGATATTGCAACAGACACCCAACAGAGTGCTTCGTATGGCTTTGGTCTGCAGCCACAATCCCTCACTACAGTACAGTGCAGAGATTCTAAAGAGCCCATTCCCTGCACACTGTATTTGACAAATTCGCATTTACCACCACCCCCAAGACGTGCATCTTTCTTGCTCACTAGTTTTTTTCCGTCATTTGTCTTTTTTGTGATCTGTACAAGTACCAGCTAAATTCCGATGACCCAATGATCTACTCCTTCAAATAACTGTGCTACGACTGAGAGATTGAGAAATTTGACAAAGTCTTAAATTGAAGTACAAACTCTTTTTAGGTTAGCTCTCAAACTTCTTTCAGGGTAAATAAAGAGTGAATTGTAAAATATGAGTATTAATTAAAATGGCACAAACCGTAACACAAACATGAAATTCAGAAACTTCTTAGTTATAAAAAAAATTAGTGAGAATTGATACAAATAGCAACTTGGGTATCTAATTTCATAAATTGCAGATTATAAATTGATATGTTAAATACGAGTGAATATTCAATATATTAATAAAATTACTATAAAATGAACTATTTCTTGGTTTTGGGAAGTGTAGGGTACTCCAACTTTAAGCATGGACAGAGTAATTCCTAAATTATCTTTTGTATTCCATCTGGTGTTAAACTTCTGAATGTTCTGTGTTGGACTAATTGCAACTAGAAGGCCACTTAACATTGGAAGGAACACCAAGGTCAAAACAAATCGATTTCAGATTCCAACATAAAGTTGATTATAACGTTAATTGTACCCGTTACGGAAATGATTCACCATTAAGAAGAAGATAAGAGAAGAAATTAGAGTGTTAAATACAACCTCAATAGTCAATACCAATATCAATATGAATGGGAGACAAGGAGGTATAAACAAGTGTCCGAGAAAGCATGTCACGGATAACATTTTCTTTGTTGCAAATAATGGAATGGAGCACCCCTTAACTACTCAAGTGGACCTTTAATATAATCTTTGCCTTGATTAGTGGAGTAAGTGCTTTGCAAGATAATTTCTTTTCTTTATTTCCTTGTAATGCCAAGGTGAAGCTCGGATCATAATAATCATGTGACTATTTTTTTGATAAGTCATTTTAATTGTTCTTACCAGTTTTTAACTCATAATTATTTGACGTTAAAGTTGATTACAGTACCAATAAATTATAATGTTATTAATATATGGCTAATTTTTTGAATGTGATTAAGAGATATACTCAGATACTATTAATCATATTAATCACTTTTATCGTTTAGTGTAACCTCTTGAAAACTAACTTTTAAATTAAATTTAATATACTACTTACAAATAACTTATGCAGTTTGTTAAATTAGTTGAGTGAAAGAAAAATTCTTTAATACAATGGATGTTTTGCTTAGCGAGTCTATACCAAGGTTAGTGCCGATAATTTTTCCTAGTACGAACCTAGAAACGGTCTTTGACAAAGACTCGTTAGAATCATTTTGTTCAATAGTGGGATCAAGAAACAAAGAGAAGCTGTCAAACTTGGAGAAATTAAGATCAATTCCCACTTTCTCATATTCTAAATTGGTGGACGGATCCTCTTTTTTGTTTGAAAGACAGAGTAGTTTATCTAACAAAACCATTATTTTCATTCCATAAATGTGGACAGCCCATTATTAATTAGATTACTTAAATTAGGTTATTAGTGTTTTCATATAATAATCAGCATTTGTTATCAACAAAAAAATCGTGGCGTTTAATAATTTTACATAATGTGGTTGCGCAAGTTGGAGAATAGTCGTAATTGGGAAAATCAACATCAATATAGTGCACCCCCTCCTTATCAAATCTCTCAATAATCTACAAAAGATAATTTGTTTCCATTAAAGACATTATGTAATTTACTTGTCAAACATTTGTGATCACAAATTATTTAGCTAAGTGGATGAGGATCATGTCATGGAACCCCTCATTTCAATGGCAAATCAACATCCACTTTCATATTATCATTAAATCCACATATTTATATTTTTCAGAATCGAATTTGGAATTGAAACGTTGTTAATTTTTTCTATTTACAAAAGAAAGTCGTGAAAAGTAGACGCATACTTACATCTTAACCCTCTTAAATACCAAGTTTGTTGAACCATCCTAAGACTAATATTTTGGATGTTTCAAACCTTTCAAAATTAAAACAACTCACTCGAATGCTTGTACTCTAATGATATATCAAAGTAGTTTTAAATCCAATGAGGTGGCTCAATCGCTTTTGAGTTATGTAATTGAAATACTTGACAAGATTGTAAGTTCGAGCATCTAGAATGTAAATTATTCTTGAATCAGCTTGTAAATCTTTTTTAATAAACAAAAATAAATAAATAGAGATTAATCGAGTGAATACAAACTATAAAATAAACATAAGACATGAAATTTTTGTGGTTAGCATTAAAGGTTCAATATTTCACTAGTAAAAAAAAGGTTCAATATTCTGTTAAGAAAAAAAATTCCAGCTTTATATGGAGTCACATAAGGGAATATAATTTTTTTTGAATTGAAAAAACGTAAGAATATATTTTTTTATGTAAAAACTAAAAGGAGAGGAGGTGATCAATGGTAATTTACCCTTATTAAGGGTGACCATACGAGTCTCCTCTACTTTGGAATATTCGAACAAGGCAGTTAAGGATAGTTGAAAGTCAGTAAAATAGATCAATTGGAACATAGAAATGCAAATGTGTTAAGAGAAAGCAGGCAGTTAAGGATAGTTGAGGATGTGCTGTTCATTAGACAACTTTAAACCAATGAAGTCGACGTACCAGAAAAAAAAAAGTGACCCAATTTTGAAAAGTAAAAATAAAAATAAAAGGGGAGCTCATTTCATGAATTGTCCTTGGAGTTAAGATTGATATACCATATATTTCAACAGCATTCTTACAACAACATCAATGTTTTCTTTGCTTTCACTGATTTCCCTGCC
This sequence comes from Flueggea neowawraea, assembly GCA_948243855.1. Lineage (NCBI taxonomy): Eukaryota > Viridiplantae > Streptophyta > Magnoliopsida > Malpighiales > Phyllanthaceae > Flueggea > Flueggea neowawraea. Next base: position 8,095 of record CAODLS010766586.1, read on the forward strand.
CGGGCCCCTCCCCCCCGGATCCTATGGTTTCTCAATTTAAAAAAGAGCAATTCAATTTATATTCCAGAAAACTGCTTACAACTTACAATCAACCAAGCAAATATAGCAATTGTTTTCTAGAAAACAAAAGAGCTAACGATGATGCACGTCAAGGTTTATTCTTTTTAAGTCCTCCATCATCAGAGTTGTAATATATATTTTTAACTTAAGGTTTCATCATCGGAAACGGCTGTTACTGATGTGCCATCAGTAGCGGACTTAGAAATTTTTTGACGATCGAGCGATTTTGTAATATATATTTTTAACTTAGGTAATATAATATTATTGAATTGAAACTTATTTCAATTTTTCTATTTTTAAATTATGCATCAATGTTTGTAATGTATCATGAATATTTAAAGATTTAGTCGAATCTTTTGGTCTCTTAATGATGAGTTTATCCATTATCTATATTATTGTAGACCATTATTCATTGTGGATTTGTTTGCTATGGAGCTTGGCCCTCATGATTTCGTCTTTAAAAACGCACCTAAGTAGATTGAAATAGAAAGATGCTTATTAAGCAATTCTTAGTGTTGACTTTTAATCAATGAGAGATCATGGCACTATAATAACCTATAGTTGAGCCTAAAGAGCTTGGAACCAATGGTTCTCACATACGACACTAATTCTTGTTGATTATGTTCCTTGACTATTGCTAAGCCTACCTTATTGAAATATTGCATGTATTTGGATTTGTCCTTTATAGACTTGAGCCTTTACAATTTTGTCATGAAAAAACGCCTTAGTGTTCAAGAGGAGAAATGACCCTTAGCATTGACTCTTACACTCTGTTTGGTTGGGGTAATAGTAAATGTTATTAATGGAAGGAGAATGAATGATAATAATTAAAAATAAATGAAAAGGGAAGGAAATAGTATACATAAATCTTAACTTTGTTTGGGAATTAAAAAAAATGTAACTAATAGAAGGTAAAATAATGATGTGAGAAGGAAAAATAAAAAAAATACCCTTATTGAAATTTTGTTAAAGAAGTACCAGATTATGAAATCATTAAATCGTAATAGTCCAAAACAAAACCAAAATGTTTAAAGTCTATATCTTAAAGCTACGAAAATAATTTAAATTCATAAATATTTTATGGACTACAAAATTTTAGTAATTAAGTTAAAATAATTATATGGTACATTAACTTGTCTCATCATTTAAAGCAACAAGTTCTTGCGACATTCTTGCTTTTAATTAGATGGTTATTTTAATAAGAGATAGTTTAGAGTTATTGGATTTTAATAAGGGCAAAAAAAGAAAAAAAAAACATGTAAAATTATTTTGTTCCATTGCCAATATCCAAATTAGGGTGTAAGAAAAATCAAAGTTTTCAAGGGGATAGAGGGTAAGTCATGTCACAATCTGACATAAGTACGTAGTTGCCCTTAAGCAACATCTGACAACTAATAGACTTCCAACCACTAAACCCAAAAGTTCAAACTTGGGTTGTTTAAGTAATCAGGTCATTATACTTATAAACATTTCTATCCATATGAACTATACAATGTGGGACTTAGAAACTGTTGTGCAGCACTTATACGATGTGGGACTTAGGAGCTGCTGTGCAACAAGTTGCTTGACTTGCCAGTTTCAGCTGCCTACTTTGGTAGGATGTTACAATTCTCACCCCATAAGTTAGCGTTGTCCTCGTCACCAGGACTTCCAATCATAATGCCCAAAATCTCTCTCATGTTTTGTCGGTGTGGGATTCGCATATACTTAACCTATTGACTCTTAAGGTCCGCCCCACTATCGCCATCAGTTGAGGTTTACTCCACCACAGTTTAAGTTTGCATGTAGAGTGACTCTGATACCATAATTGTCACAAATATGCATAAACAAGTAGTTGTTCTTAAACAACAACTGACAATTAATTGGTTTTCAACTACTAAGTCAAAAAGTTTAAATTTGGGTTACTTAAATAGTCATGTCCTTATTCTTATAAACATTTCTATTTATATAAACTTCTATGATGTGGGACTTAAGAGCTGCTATACAGCAAGTTGTTTGTCTTATTAGTTTCAGCTGTTTACTTTAGTAGGATGTTACAAGTCATACTATTACTTACACTTTAATTAAAATGTAATAATTTCTTTTAAACAATAGTAAGTAGCTACTATTCTTTTAATCCCCTTATTTACACCCCTTTCACACATACTGTTAGTCGATGTAGAGTTATAATACTACAAATGCAAATCCACCAAAGTCACAATAAAAAAATCAAACCATTCCAATTCATAAATGAAACCTAAGCTCCTGACCGTAGAAATAAAATGGTAGGGCGGGCGACTGCCCCGCTCTGCCACATCTTGCCTTCATCCCTGTATATCATACATCCTACATATTTTAGGAGTAATGGTAAAGGATTACTTAGAAGAACCCTCTCTTAAATTATCGATGTATCTCTGTAAGAGTAAAACTGAGAGGGCTGATAGCACGTCAAAAACGGATAATATTTTAGTCAGGTCGAGTGAGGCTTACGAGCGGGAAAAAAAACATGGTGCACAACGATTACAATTTCCAGCAAGTCAACTGCGCGAGAGTCATGACATCCACACATCCGATTTATTTATTATATGGGCAAAAGAAGATTTTATTTACCTTTCAGAATTTATTTTTTTACCAGAGTCGCAGTTACTTTACAGTGTGTGTCAGAGTCTCATCCTGTCGATTTAGGCAGTGACCGAAACATTGACCCACATTAGCCGTCACCACCTACGTAGAATACCATCCACATGAATGTATGAAGACATAATGTAAATACATATCCCAGTTTGTACAAAAACGGGTCGTTTAATTTGGATTTAGGCCAAGAAAATTCCATTACACATGTCAGAAATATGCAAGCGAAGCAAGAAGAGAAGCAGAATGAAGCGCACAAGTGTCACGTAGTGCGTCTCCATTATTCTTCCGCCGACGGTGGTGGTGGTGGCGCCGGCCCCACGCGTTTGGGTTTACGCAGTGTCCAACACTAATTTGCTTTTGTTTACCAATTTGACCGTTGATCACGGACAAACAGGGCGTACCAAACCCATCCACTGTTGACACCATGACTCGCCGGAATTAGTCTTGAATTGGTCAAATTTTGCTACGTAATATATTTCGCCCTTACTTAACAAATCTAATAATTAAGGCTAAATAAATTTAAAAAAATGAATTAACTAACAAATATATTTTATATTGCGAGAGTCCATGTGGTATCTTACGTATAAATATTTTATGATGTAATTTTTATTTATTAAAAAATTAACTAACTTATAAAAATAAAGTTAATTTTTTATGACGAATTATTTTTTATGAAAAAATTTGCTATTGTATCTTAATTTATTCTTTATTATATAAATAATTAATTAATCAATATCTATGATATTAATTAATTGAATCTAGTATGAAAATAGAAACCAACACCAAAAATGACATTTCTGAAAAATATAAGAAACAAAAACGTGTAAATATTAAAGTATAATGATGTATTTATAAATATTAAGAACCTGTAAGTTTTTAATAATAAATACATCTAAAATTTTTTGAAAAAAACCAATGCACTAGAGCTAAAAATTGTAAATTTTATAATACTTATTATACGTTAATGTCTTCATCTCCCATTAATCACAAGATTTCTTTTAATTTAAGTTATTATAGTTATTTTCTCTTCTCAAAGTAATTAAGTATGATTTTTTCTTTACATTGAGTATAGTTTTTTTTCTGTAAACATAGCAACGTATTTCTAAAGGAGAAATTTGTGTCTATTTTTTCTTATTTGTAGAAATGATCTTAATACATTTTGGGATTGTTTAGTTCAAACAAAAATTTATTATTTTTAAAACATTAGAGACAATAGAAAAATAAAAAAATTGTTAAAAAACTTTTATGATTAGCAAACATATTTTTTAAATGATAAATAGATTCTAAATAATATTTTTTAAAAGACATCATAAAAAAATTAGCTTTTTCTATAAGTTAATTAGTTTTCTAACAAAAAAAGTTACGCCATAAAAAAACAATAAGCTAAAAATTAACACTAAATAAAATTTGAGCTTTACTGATTATCTGGACTAAAACAGTTTGCCAATGTGTCAAAAATCTCATATTGAGAAAGTGAAAGCAAATATCAATTCTTATATTATAAAGTGTCGTTTTAAGTTGAGTTAAACTCCAAATTATTTAAGAAAATATTGGAATAGGCAGTATTTGGAAATGATTTAAAATGACTTCATTTTCAATTTTAAGAAATATCTCTTTTTCGACGTAACACACCATACAATCATTGAGAAAATCATCTCTCATCTTGTTACGCAAATCCGTCTTGACAATTTTCATAGACGAGAAAGCTCTCTCAACACTAGCAGTTGCAATAAGCAGAACCAATGTCAACTCAATAAGACGATGCACCTAGTGAAAAGTTGTATGAAATTCCAACTCAACCATCTTCCTAGCAAGAGATCCAATACCATTAAGGTTAGCAAAATTTTCATTTCGTTTCATTTCAAATATGTAGGTCTTCAATTGCTATTTAAGCTCTATTTTATCAAAAAGACAGAAATCTTCTTGATATAACTCAGTAAGACGGAGTAACCTTGAGTGACTGAACTTAGAGAACGAATTTCTAGGAGCAAGGCATGATATGCACATCAATAACTCACTACTTAACTCAGTGAAACAA
>CAODLS010766612.1:0-19375 GCA_948243855.1 Flueggea neowawraea
CTTTCGAGAACTTTCACATGCAACATATACAGGTATATGTATATACACTCATATACATACTAGTATAGTTCGAAAATATTTCAGAAAATATTTCACAACCAGAGCAGACAACATACAGTGAGACGAAATCCATATTAGGCAAAGGAGCAGACAACACATGCAACATATTTTACTATTTCATTTTAACCAGATTATGCAGAATATTATACCCAAATATCTTATTATATGCTTATTCAGAATTTATACAGATCTGATAATCACTTATCATACACCCGTATTATATTGAGACTGCACTGACCAATCATATCTCTAACAGAGAATCAGCAACCTCAAGAGCCTCAATGGTGCTCAACTCAACAGGCTCAAACAACTGATAGCCTTAGGGGCCCCAAATAGTACCCGACACCCGAAGGGTCTCAGAGCTATGACAGATAGACAGAGCTAAGCAGAGGTTATACCCGTGAGCATTGCAGTCTCCAGGATCCATAAAAATATACCCCGTCAGTCAACAGTACAATACACTATAGGTGAATGAGCAATAACACAGACTCAACAGATATATTATATCTCATATAATAAAATAGCATATAATAGCCACTATGGCATATAATATAAGACAGAGGCCCGTAGACATAGCATAGTATAGTAAACAGACAATAGCCACTATGGCATATAATGTCAAACAGAGGCTCGTAGGCATATTATAGTATGTAAACAGACTTTACATATATGGAGTATATAACAGAGGTGGATAGGGACCAGAACAGATAGATAACAGAAGAGGGACAGAGCCACCCATCAGAATCAAACAGAGCATGTGGTCTGGCCGAACATACGACTACCATATTACCTGGTAATTGGGCCTTGACATAATATTGGTATACCAAAGGCTACGCTACCTCATAGCTAGGTGTCCCCAATCCCAATATATATATATAGCAGACGGTAAACAAAGCATAAATTATTTATAGAGGTTGTGTACGTAATTGGACATACATCATATATATTTATATATATTAACAGAGGCAGATAATATGTATTATGTAACATAATACGATATTTTAAATTATCAGATGTAGTACAGATTACTTACCAAATAGATGTCGTATTATCACAATATTTATGCTAACATAAATAGTGATAATAACGATAACATAAAATATAATAAATATTATCAATCATATGTATAACAGATAGTCATGCAACATAGTTCATTTTTAGAGAGTATATTTTATTATTTTTACATATCAGATTCAAATGCTATGTGTGGTTATTAATCACACAAACCAATTACTAATAGCCAGACCGTTATTAAACCAATTTCATATTTATACCAGACATATCAAAACATATAATTTTTAGAAGACACAGCCTATATGTCTGAAGTCGACATCGCACTCACCTGGACGCCGAGCGAATACTCCAAATGATAGTCTACTGGTGAATGGTTGGCAGCCTCGAAGGCCAAACAGAGCTGACAGAGAAACAGAGTACAACAGACTCATACATGGTAACTGTGTCATTACAGAATACATATTTAATGCAAATGCAGACTCAGGCGCCATCGGCATCAGAAATTCTATTTCGATCTAAGATCTAGTGCTCACAGCTCAAAAATCCAAATCCATGTAAAATTATGAATTGGTCCCCAACTTTTGTAAAATTACACTTTAGTCCCCCGACCTCGTAAAATTATAGACTAGTCCCTCGAGTTCGAGAGTATACCAACGACTATTCCAAATAGTCAGAATTTCCAAAAGAGCTCTCGACCTTTCCGAATCTACGAATTTAGCTCATTTCCTTAAAATTACAAAATTAGTGCCTAACTTTTCAAAATTACAAATATGGTCCAAACTTTTCAAAATTATAAATCTAACTCTCAAGTTTCTAAAATTACAAATCTAGACCCAAGTTTCTAGAAATTACAAATCTGGAGAAAACTTTTTAGAAATTGCAAAACTAGCTTGGGTAAAACTTTATTCTAAAAACTACTGAACTCTCGATTCGACTGACAAAAATCGAAACCAAATATACCTATGGGTTCACCTCAACCTCAGGAACATTAATCCATCAACAATTTCCTTAAACAAACAACCAAATCATCACAAATTACCCAAACTAAACCCTAGCCACTCAAGGAACTCATCATATCTTATGATTTTGAGCTAGAATTATGTTAATATAACCTTCAACAATCATAATCTAACAACCTATAACATCCATTTCAATAGAATCATGCAAAATCTGAAACCCATTTCATTTTCGGCCAAAAACCTATTTCAGAAATTAAATGCATGAAATGGATGAAAGGAAGAGATTAGAACTGAAATCGTAGCTCTAGAGATGTGTAGGAACGTTGGGGAACCAATGAGAGGCAGAGAGGAATGATATGAGAGAGTGAGAGTGTGTAAAATGATAGTTTCAGACGGGTTTTACGCGTTTTAAACGACCACGGATCGAAACGCACCGTTTTGATATTTTCAAAGGCAACATACATTATTCTATCATGCCACGTACGTCTTGGTGTCACAACGTACGTTATAAAGTGTACAACGTACGTTGTCTTGGTCAAAATGCGTCCAATGGCTTCCATTTCAAAAACGTAACTTCACAACGTACGTTTCAAACTCACAACGTACGTTAATCATCTTCCCTTCCAGATAACATACATTATCTTCCCACAAAGTATGTTGTGTAAGAATTCTTGTTAATATACGTTTCACAAATTCCCGACGTATGTTGGCGTGCTCCAGATAGCATATCTCAACTTCCTTTGACTCCGAACGCGTGTCAGATCATTCCCGATGTCCGACGAAATGCAACCTTACAAAAATAACATCTTTCTAATATCCTAACTTCACCTCAAATATTCGTGAATCAAATCATACTGAGATCATTCGAAATCAAATGTCGTTCTTCTGGAGACCTTGTCGGAACTGGTCGTAACGCTACCAGGAAATTTCATTTGAAGGGACGGGGTATTGCAATATACATAAATAATTTCTGCACCATATTTTTCTGTCATGCATGACGTATGTTAGATATGTTTATTTTGGATTAGGAAAACCTAGATACAAGGTAGCGTAGCATTTGGTATACCAATGCCCTGTCAAGGCCCCAGTTACCAGGGTTATATGGTAGTTATGTATCCGGTCAGACACACGTACTCAGTGTGATATGTTGGGTTGCTCTACCACACTTATGATATATATCTGCATCTGTCCCTATCCATCTCTGTTATGCACTATGTATACATATATCCTATACTTTGTTTGTTGTATTTATCTGCTTTGTTTGCAAAGGATTTAAGAAATGGATTTAAGAGAATATTATCTGTAGAGTGTATATATATGTATGCGTACATATTGCATGTGGTATTTTTGAATGTTTTCAAACTAGTCTTTGTGATGAACATATGAGGCTATCTGGAGTGTTATTCTTCACTAAGTTTTACTCTCCCTTTTAATATTTTCAGATTGACTTTTGGCTCAGCAACCTTCCGGCATTTCTTTCTCAGTGAGGTGCCTGTATGTTGGTTAGTGATGCCCTTTTGGTCGGGCTCTCCTCCTTCATTTAGAGATCCACATTCGAGATGTTGTTGGCTTATCGGGTTTCCACATTTTCTATTTTGGGACACTTATTTTCTTGCATTCATCCACTATGATTTACACTTATACAATATTTTGTTATTTATATATATATGAGGCATATTTTCTTATATAAATGGTTTTGCATTACTTTAACAAATTGATTAATAACAAATGAATGGGTAGTTTGTCTGTTTCTCTGAGGCTTATGCGAGATGGGTCGGGTCTTCGGTCGAGTCTGTCTTGTACGTCGGTAATGGTCCGAAAATAGGTCGTCGCAAAGGTGGTATCAGAGCCTAGGTTTTGTAAGTTTGGGGTTGCTGTGGAGCATAGGTATCTTTGATCAAGTCATTCTCAATTACCTTCGTATATTCTTTTGACTTCTATTTTGGTACTATGCTAATCATCTGCATTCTAACATTTGCATATACGATTTGTTGTCTGCTATCTTTAGATATGACTCGACGTGGTCAGAGATGATCTGCTGCTAGCCGTGCTTCTACCGAAGCCGCCAGTCACTCTGTAGCGAGTCAACCTACCCCGCCTAGTTTGCTGGAGATCGTTGCTTCTGCAGCACAACCTCAACCACAACCTAGGACTCAAACCTATCCATTTGAGTGCTTTGCTACAACTCTTGAAGGTATTCAGAGGCTTTTATTTGGTCAGTAGCTAGATGTAAGCCGATACCTTAGCCTACGGTACCCCTTGTTCCTCCAACTTAGCCTGAGGTATTCGCAGCTGCTACTTCTGCAGTTGCACTAGTAGCATCACAGGTCGTCACTGGCGCTAGTTTGACAGAGTTCCTAAAACTCAAGCCCTGAGATTTTTAAAAGGAGTAGGAGATTACCCTCATCGCTTTTTCACTGCGATGAAGTGTTGTTTATGAGCCCAAAAGATCTCTGATGATGCTGACAGAGTTTGACTTGCTACCTTTGTTCTAGATGATAGCGTAGAGTCGTGATGGCTGGAGTTTGAGACACGAAGGGTTGTATCGTGGACTAAATTCAATAATGAACCCACTGTTACCGTCATTCCAATGAGTATCAGGGATAGGAAGGCAGACGAGTTTAGTGATTTTCATCAGGCTACATGTATGTCTATCACAGAGTATGAGCAGAGGATTAGAAAGCTCAGTAGGTATGCTTTCGAGGACTGCCAGAGTGAGGGGACTCTGGCGAAGAGGTTTCAGAGGGGTTTTCAGCCACGGTTTGGAAAAATGGTGGTGAGCCACGAACTAACCACTGTGAGGCAGATGGTTGAATCTGTTAGAGCAATAGAGTATGTCGAAGAGAATCACCCGAGAGAGCCTAAGAGTGCGAAGACTGAGGATCTATCGAAAGGTCAGTAGGGCTGTAGTCAGGTGGAGGTTGACATTCGGCTAGGGGATAGAGGCAAAGTCAAAGTACCCCTAGCATTAGTGTGGCACAGCCAGCTGGGTGTGCTGGAGGCTAGATTGGAGGATATGGTTCAGAGTGTTTGTTACTGCCTTGCACCACTTGTGGGAGGAGACATCCTGAGGTGTGAAATAGGGTGTTAAGCAATTGTTTCCACTGTCGTTAGTTGGGACACAAGGTCGTTGAGTGTTCACTTAAACTTAGAGAGGGATCGCAAGCTGGACAGTTAGTAGTTGGAGGTGTTGGTACTGCTAGTGTTGGAGCTGGCAAAGGTACTGGTAGAGGCACAGTAAGATCTGATAGTCGTAGCTAGGTATGTCAGAGTGGTGGTTGGGAACAGACCAGACAGGGCAGCGCCGCCATAGGAGGTCAGGCACGGGTGTACCATCTTACACGATAGGAGGTCCAATGCTTTAATACTATAGTGACTGGTATGCTTTCTATTTATGAGACTCATTCATATGTCTTATTTGATACTAGAGCATCATATTCTTCCATCACCCCACCTTTTGTTAGAGGTTTCATCCCCTTTGGGTAGCAAAATGTTGATGGCTTTCGGGGTTCAAAATTGTGTGATCTCGTTTGATGGGCACGAGTTGGTAGTCGTACCTGAACCTCCGACCACTGACTTCACTGTCTGTGATATTATGCCATGTTTTACAGGACACTCAACCACTTTATGTCTTGGCTATCTACAATGAAAATAGAGAGTTGTTGTTCTAGTAGAAGCTTCAGAGTGTCTCCTCCCACACGTCCCACATGGTGAACGTGAGCCTCCAAAACTCTATCCTCTATCACACCTTGCTGGTTGTGCCATACTAGAACTCTGAGATTCCTATCCCTGCCTCTGGCCCTTATCTTCAGAGGAATGTTTGTATCTCTGCTCTGTCAGACTACTCTGTCATCGTCCTTGCTGGCCACTAGATGTACAATCCGTCTTTACCTTATTGGGCTCTCTCAGTTGTCTATCATGTTGGTAGTCCATGCTCCTTGTAGCCTCAGATGTTTGCGATATCGTAGACAACATCTGAGTCGCTACCACTCTCCTGATTTTCAGTAGCAACCCATTCAAAAACTTCCTTGCCAAAGCCTTCTCACCACGGGCCTTAGCATATACGTATCCGCTCAACTACCAAAACCTATTGTCATACTCAGCCACTGTCATACTAGGCTCCTGGTGGAACTCAGTAAACTGGTCTGCCTTCCTATCCCTCTCACTTTGAGGAAGGACAGACAATATGAGCTCACTCTTAATCTCCTCCCAAGTAGCAACTCGGTGAGATCCCTGATCTTGGCACCACCTAGCTGCTCGATCATCCAATAAGAATGATGTAAATCTAACTATCGTAGCATCATCTGTAAGCTCCATCACATCAAAACATCGTCCCACCATGAAAGTGAAACTCTCGGGATCCTCTCCCATCTTGCCCGCAAATCTAGGTGGAGCAAGTTTTAGAAATCTAGCAAGACGAGACTCAGCATCAAACTGAGGTGCCATTAGAACTACGACATGTACTGGTGCTGTAACTGTCTTTGGCGGAGGTGGAGGAACTGGTGGTGCTACAACTGGCAAAAAAGGCTGACCTCCAACTGCCTGACCGATTAAAAGTGCCTCCACCCAAATAAGAACTTTGGTGAATTGCTCGAAGGCGTCCGTGGGACCAACGGGTGCTGGCTGGGGCTGAGATGTTGGTTCAGTGACCTTAGGAAAACTAGTCGCATCATGCTAATCTGCTACAGAATAATCAACAGCCTCAACAGGCTAATGTCTAGGCCTCCCACGGCCTCGACCACGATCTCTCCCACAAGGTGGATCCATATCTACCATAAAACAACCGCATATGCAATGTCAAAATGCATGTGATTGCCATAGTACCGAGCCAAATACCAAAGGGTATATAGAAGCAAATCATACTGACTCGATCAAAGATACCTAAGTTCCACACCGACCCCAAACAATACGAAATCTACACTGATACCACCATTGTCACGACCCGTTTTCGGAATCATAACTGGAGTACGAGACGAACTGTTTGTGGAAGCCCGACCCATCCCGTACAAGCCTCAAAGATCATATTACTACCCAAAACATTTAATAACATTTGTAATTCAAAACATATTGAATATAAAATAGATTTATATAAAATCAACATAATATTTATATACAGTCTATATACCCAAAATAAGGTTTAAGAGTAAACCAAATCAAATACATCAAAAGCTAAATGGCAACCCAGTAACCCAACACCATCTCGGTGCGAAACTTTAATACTCAAAACATAGAGCCCGAGCAAAAGGGAATCACTAACCAATGGATGTCTCACTGGTAAGCAAGATGAGGATCAGTTGTCGAAGCCAAAATCAGTGTAACTGAAAGATGGAATCATCCATAGACAGAAATAAAATGGGAGTCAAACCCAGTGAGGAATAACATTCCAGAACACCTCATACGTGCCTCATAAAGACTGTTTTGAAAACAGTTCGCAAATACCACATGCAATGGCAATAGATACATAATTATACACGCTATATAGGTATAAACTTCTAAAAATTATTTCGAAATCATTCGCAAAAAAAGCAACTAGCATACACGTAGGCGTAATAAAATCATCTCAGATTTCAAATCGGATTTTCATATTCAAAACATATACAAGCGATACGGGACTAAGCAAGCGTGATATGGACTATGCCATATATCATGAGATGTGTGGACCAACTATAAATCATGATGAGGACCCGCCTCTATCAATATCAAATCATGTGCCTGATCATGACAACATGACTACTGACAACCTTAGTAGCTGAGCTATATCAAATCATTGGTATACCAAAGGCTACATACCTCGTAGCACAGGTGTCCCCATATCGAAAACCAAATCATACTATCATATAGTATAAAATCTTAAGCATGCAATCCAGTATCAAAATCAGACAAAAGTATATATAATACATATATATATCAATTTCAAAATAGTTATTGATTATTAAATCGCATAACCAATTTATTATCACAACCAATCCTCAGATTAGTCCATATTCCAGAATATTCTCATCACATCAAAAACCACTAAATAGGAGTTCGAGACACAACCAATGTGTCTGAAGCTGCTATTCACTCACCTAGAAGTCCAAGCAATATCACCAGTCAAGCCCCACTAGTCGGTGGCTAGCCTTGTTGGTAGGGACAAGTTGTTGTACAAGTACAAACAGCTCAAACATCAAAATATGGTAATGTGGCAATACCAAATGCATGATATGCAAATGCAAATGTAGATCTAATCCTACAAAATGGCAAATATTCCTAAATTATGATCCGCTCAGTATCCAACAGAAACGAACACCCACATTGGCTTTAATCAGCCTCCTGCACATCAAAGTTCAATAAATGAACTCAAAATCCTAAAAAATCTCTACTTAGAGATTCAGATCTCTATGACCCATAAGGAGAAATCATCAATTTCTCCAAACCAAACTCAAATCTAAGTATTTCCAACTCTGATCCAACAAGATGTATCAAAAACTACACCATATCTGATAAGAAATCTAGCAAAACCCGAAACCTTAGTTTCAGAGAAACCTATTTGGTTTAAACACCAAATCCCACGAAACTGAAGTTTAACCCATAAGCTCCAGGCTTCAAACAACCATAATCTAACACTTATTAATTCCTATTCCATCAGGAAAAAAAAAAGATCTGACCCAAACTTAAAGTTTGTTCGGAGCCCTAGAATGCTCAAATGCAAAGCAAAATAAGGAAATCGGGAGATTAATGGATGTTTCTTACCTAAAAAATTGTTGTAGAAGCAAAGAGAAGCAAATGAGATCGGAGAGCAATAAATGAGAGAGTTCTCTGGTGGTTGATATGAGTTATGATCGTAGAAAGGGTAGTTGGAGGGTATTTATAGACTCATGGGCTGAAACGCCGCATTTCACTCAAAACTGCCCAATTGGAACACATCTACGTGCGCAGTAGGGGTTCTGCGTACGTAGAACTATGCTCTATGTGGGTAGCATCCCACACAACGTGCGTAGACGACAGATTTGGAATCCCCTCGCTTTTAGATCTACAATATACGTGTGTTCCACCCCTACTGTGTACGTAAAAGACATCAACGTGCTCACGATTCACACCCAGATGGTGATCAACGTGCCCAGAAGCTTTGCAATGCACACAGACTATCCTAAGCCTGTTCACGGTCAAACTCAAGCCTCGTCTGTGTGCGTAGTACCCACTACTATACACATAGATGACCTCAAATGTGCATTACACACACGACTCAACATCCAAACACTCTCCAAACTCCAACTCTTCTCGGAATACTACTAGATTCCAGTTAGAACAGGCAGGATATTACACTTGGCTCGTCACAAGGCTCACGAGCTTGTTCGCGAACTTTTCAAACTCAGCTCAACAAATACTCAAATAAATTTGTATACGAGATATGCTAGTTCAGTTTTGGAAACAACTCTAAAAATAATATAATCAAATTTAGGTTAGTTAAATAAAATCATGTTGAGCATGTAATTGAATCAAGAACTATTAAAAGTTTCAATTTATTTCACAAGTTCAATCTAATATTAGATAATCTTATACGAGTATACTTAGACTTTTATAAATACAATCAATTAGTGTAAGTTTAAATTTTTGTTGATGTGACTCAAATATTAAATATTATTCTAAATATAAACATATTTTTTATAATTTAGTTTTACGCACACACCCCCACCCACCCTGAGAAGGAAAAATACAGCTGAAATTAAACTCTCAATCAAAGAAAGAAGGCCATGGAAGACATAATCTTATACACTTCACTTTCACTTCTGTGTCTCTTGTTCACTTACAAAATATACCACTAAAAAACAAGCCACAAAAAGCTCCCTCCAAGCCCATCATCTCTTCCCATTCTTGGACATCTTCACCTCCTCAAACCACCTGTTTTTCGTTCTTTCCACAAGTTATCCCAAAAATATGGTCCTGTTATGTCACTGAAGTTTGGTTGTCGCCTTGTGGTTATAGTGTCATCAAAATCAGCTGTAGAGGAGTGTTTCACCAAAAACGACATGTTTTGGCCAACCGTCCAGTGTCGTCCGCCAGCAAGCACATCATGTACAATTGCAGCACATTGTCCTCGGCGCCGTACGGTGATCACTGGCGAAATTTACGCTGAATTGGGTCGATTGAAATATTCTCAACACAACGCCTCAACAGTTTCTTGAACGTTCGGAGGGACGAAGTTAAGCGTTTGTTGCGGAGGCTGTGTCGTGATTCAAGTCAAGATTTTCTTAAGGTAGAGTTGAAGTCAATGTTGTCGGATTTAACGTTTAATATAATCATGAGGATGGTTGCCGGGAAGCGGTATTTCGGCGACGATGTTGAGGATCAAGAAGAGGCTAGGCAGTTTAAGGAGCTAATCGGAGATCTTTTCCGGTATGGTGGAGCTGCAAAGAGACAGGATTTATCACCTGTTTTGAAGTGGATTAGTGGAGGTAGCTATGAGAAAAAGATAAAGAAACTTGCTTCAAGATCGGACAAGTTGGTTCAACATTTGATTGACGAACATCGGAAACAGAAACAGAGTGGTTCTCAGATTAATACAATGATTGATCATTTACTTTGCTTACAAAAATCTCAACCGGAATAGTACACTGACGAGATAATTAAAGGAAACATATTGGTAAGTAAACTATTCATGTTTTCGGATTTTTCTTATCAATAAATTTGTAGCCTAATAATACTGGAATCCTATCTTGACCTTTTTCAGGTCATGTTGCTCGGAGGGACGGATACTTCAGCTGTGGCAATAGAGTGGGTGATGTCAAATTTCGTAAATCACCCAAATGTCTTACACAAAGCTAGAGAAGAATTAGACACAAAAATTGGACAGGATCGGTTGGTGGAAGAATCCGATCTTTCCAAGCTAAACTACCTTCACAACATCATATTAGAGACACTAAGGTTGTACCCGCCTGCTCCAGTTCTAGTACCACACTTCTTATCGGAGAACTGTACAATTGGAGGTTACAATGTCCCAAAAGGGACGATAGTGTATGCGAATGCGTGGGCAATTCATAGAGACCCAACTCCGTGGGAAGATCCGGTAATGTTCAAGCCAGAGAGATTTGAGTGTGGGCAAGGAGAGGCGTACAAGTTCTCACCGTTTGGAGTCGGAAGAAGGGCTCGCCCTGGGACAGGAATGGCTCAACGTGTTGTGGGCTTGACTTTGGGGTCTCTGATTCAGTGTTTTGAGTGGAAGAGGGTTGGTGAAGAACTTGTTGACATGTCTGAAGGTTCAGGTGTCACCATGCCTAAAGCCAAACCCTTGGTTGCCCTGTGCAAGTCACGTAAAATCGTCAAGAGGATTCTTGCGGATGAAATTGTCAATGCTTAGAATGTGCTCGTGCATAATCGTATATAGTTGCATCAATGTGCTTGTAATAATGCCATGTCGTTCTTCGACACTATCTTCAGATTTTGCTTTTAATTTCTTTTCTTCCAATTAGTTATTGTTGAAAATTAATAAGATTCAAAATATTGAAATACTACTAAATTATAAGTTTATCGATTGCAATTTTGCTTTTTCTAAGTATACTTCATATTTCTTAATTAAGTCTTCTGTTCAATCTATGTATAGGACAAATCAAATTTCCGATAAATTCAGGTGTTGATTAATTTTATTTATATGCTCCCAGTATTTTAATATAACAGGCACAGCAAGACAAACAAATTCAACTTCGTTCCAGAAGTAGTGGTAAAATGTTTTCGTATGGTTGAAAGATCCAATCAACTTTGGATTTGCCACGATTATCAAATTCATTTTTGATGATGGCATGCTTTTGTTTTTGTCAACAACTTGGTAAGTTTCCAAGCTAAGACTCGACTAAAATCAAATAATTAACGAAAAACACCAAAAGTAGCACCGTAAAAAATATAATGACGAATATCATGCATGCTTGCTGCTTCTGTTTTCTTCTATGGATCACTTTTCATTCGGTATGGTCTTATCCAAGCTTCTCTCTTTTGTTTGCGTATTCAGTGACGTTATCCACAAAAAAACAAGCCCAGATGATACTACCTTTGTGCAACTCTGTCTCTAATCTCTATACATTAAATCAAATAATTGATCAATAATGGATAATACAACCCTCTGCTTTATCCTCTCTGTTCTCTTCCTCCTGACTGTTAAGAAGTTTCCCTCATCAAGAAAAAAACATAAACCTTAAGAAGTTTCCCTCATCAAGAAAAAAACATAAACCTTCCTCCTAGTCCACCGTCCCTTCCGGTTGTAGGTCACCTTTACCTCCTAAAAGCTCCACTACACCGTGTTTTCCACAATCTTTCAAATTATTACGGATCCATAATCTGTAGGAATTTTGAACACATAGTGCTGAATGATGATGATGAAAATACACTCTAGAAAGGATATGTGGTGTGCAACTCTATTGGTTTTTTTATTTACATCCAAATTAATTACAAGATAACCTTTATATAGGCTTCAAACGTCAAGTTCAATAAAAATAGATTGGATAATCTGCAAATGAAATTCAAAATCATATTACAGAATTTGAAAACTTCAAATCAGCTCAAAATTCCTAAAAACAAGCATTGCATATTTTTTGCAAACCTATATAAAATATTGACTGAATTCAAACTTGCAACATCTAAGGCAATATTTCTAACATAATCTCCCTCAAGTTTGGGACTTGTCTAGCTATTGTTGTTTCTTGACCTTCACTTATCGAAGAATGTTTCACCAAAAATGACATTGTTTTGCAAACCGTCCTAGGTTTATCTTGACCAAGCACATAGCTTACGGCGATACCACAGTGACGCAAGCACCGTACAGTGATCACTGGTGAAACTTGCGACGCATTGGCGCAATTGAGTTCTTCTCAACTCACTGTCTCAATGCGTTGTTAAGCATCTATTCCAACGGAAACAATAAGATCAAAGGGGATAAATAATTGAATCCGTTGATTATGCGAATGCTCAGGAAAATATGCATCAAAGATCGTTGATTCCCACAGGAATACCAAAATTTGAAGGGAAAGAAGAGGCGTTCATGCCGACATATTATTATCAACTATGATTCAAAGAAACAAGACTGTTACATATTTATAAGGCCTAGAAAAACCCTAATAAGAGTCCTAAAAAATAAACAAAAAGAAATAAACTAATTTAATATTCCTAAACAAGAAACCTAATTAAAATAGAATCCTAAATTAATTAAAATATAACATGGACTTCTTTTTTCCTCTACCACATCATTCTCCCCAGGGTAGAGAGAATTTGCCCTCGAATTTTAGCCATGTTCAAACTATTATGATCTCACGGATATGCTGCTCCATGTCCCTTTCATAGGCGTTTTCGAGCCGTTGTTGTCTTCTCATGGGCAAGATCGTTTGTCTCTGATACCAATTGATGCGGCGGAAGCAATAATATTAAAGGGGATAAATAATTGAATCCATTGATTCTGCGAATACCCAGGAGAATAGGCATCAAAGATCATTGATTCTCGCAGGAATACCGAAATTTGGAAAGAAAGAAGAGGCGTTCATGACGATATATTATTATCAACTCTGATTCAAAGAAACAAGACTATTACATATTTATAGGGTCTAAAAAAAACCCTAATAAGAGTCCTAAACAAAATAAACAAAAGAAATAAACTAATATAATATTCCTAAACAAGAAACCTAATTAAAATATAATCCTAAATTAATTAAAATATAACATTGACTTCTTTTTTTCTTCACCGCATCAGCATCCGACAAGACGAAATCGAACGACTAATGATGAAGCTTCATTCTCAAGACTTCGACAAGGTAGAGTTAAGGCCTTTGTTTCAAGAAATGATGTTTAATAGATCTTGCCACAAGCAACTGGAATACATATGTCGAGTTGGGTTTTAAAATATTTCATATAACTCAGATTATTATTTTGGAAAATGCTAGTAAGTACAAACTGACTAGTGAACAGTTACAACATAGTTAATTATTTTAATATTATTATTTATCAAAAAAAGTCTCTTGTTTTTGAAAATATCGATCCACACGAGCCCCAACTCAGTTAGACTGACATCAGGAACTTGTGACATCACCTCTAGACAATCCAACTAGGCTAGCCTCCCTTGCAGGCAATGAGATAAATAGATTTATTATTGAGAAATTGGTAACAATGGGAGGAGAAACTCCTATATAGTTTAAGTACAGAAGCTGTAAAACAACAACTGGTAAATGTAAAAGTTCATGATAACCTAATGGTAGATCTAAACCATATCTAGCTAGCCAATCGACACTGTCATTTACTTCTCTAACAACATGACTAATAGAGATAGTCCAAGGACGGTTTAGTAACTGCCAGAATCTTTGCACAAATGCTTGTTGATGACCTTTCCACGATTCAAGATTTATAACAATATCAACTGCAAGGGTGGAGTCAGATTCCAATATAATGTTCTAATAACCCTTTTGCCAAGCCATTTCAAGGCCAAGTTTCAAAGCCCATAAGCAAAGAGGGGAGAACATGATTTTAGGTTAAACAACATTCAACAATTCTTGAAGGATTCTGGATAAGGCGCCAACAATGCTACACCTCAAATTTATGTTCACTGCACCATCCACATTCAATTTCATTGTACCTTCTGGAGATTTTACCCAATTAACTCCTATCCGTTCTTTTTTTTAGAGATCTGCAAGTTAGCTAATATTTGCTTAGCAGTAATAAAGTGTTTAGCACATTGAATACCTTAGATGTATAACCTTAGAATCAGAGACTTCCTTTCAAAAAGGAATTTATTTCTTGACTTGCAAGCCACAAAACTAAACAACACAGGCCAACTGATACTCTAGACTTGCTGCTTCGATATTTATAAATTGAGACACACCCACTCTTGAAGGTCAACTGAAAAAAAGTCTCTTGTTAAAAGAGTTGAGACGAATTTTCTTGTGTTTTAATAGAATGAAAAAAATCTAATGAAAGATTCTTAATAATCAATTATCTTCTTTGTTCATAAATTTAATTATTTTTTTATTACAAAAAGACGTAACTCTCTCATTTTATGATTGAGAATGCAAACACTCAATCACTTAAAATAGTTTCAAGTAACAATTTTGTAACAAATTAATTAATGTATTGCACTAAGCTCATTTGTACGGATCATTTCTCAAAAGTTAATTTTTATAAATTATTTTTTTCTCACAAATTTCAGAATTAAAGTTAATTCAAGTATGCAATCAACTTTAAGTGTACAGGTGTTGGGATAACTTCCAAAATTTCACATCAAGTAAAAGAGAAATTATTAAAGAAGTGAATCACACATTGTTTAGGAGTGGGTTTGGAGAAAGATTTTCTCCCATATCGATTAGGTGAAGTTGGGAAGGGATCTCTCCCCTATAAATAAGTCTTGAGCCTAAATTATTTAGTATCATAAATTCTAAGTTAGTTAACTAAAGGTACAACTTGAGTTTGTGTTTGTGAGAGTGCGAGGGTTCTTAAAATTTCGTCCGTCCAAAAATTGTAATATTATTTTAGTGGTGTCCGTGAACGTAGGTCTATCGAGAGACCGAACTACGTTAAAAAAATTTTGTATTCTCTTATTTTTTTCTCTATTATTTATTTTTTTGTGTGAATATGATTGTTTTTTTTAGCCCTAACAGCAAGCCCATTAATTGCCAATATCTAAAAGTTAAGACTGATACAGTTTCTGCTTTTTAATAATATGAAGTTTTAATCACCATGTTTTGCAGGTGATGCTACTGGCAGGAACCCAAACATCGTCGGTGACATTGGAGTGGTCAATGTCAAAATTACTTAACCACCCCAACACACTGAACAAAGCAATTGAAGAAATAGACAAGCTCGTAGGACAAGAACACTTACTAGAGGAACCTGATTTGTCCAAACTACGATATCTCCAAAACATCATCACCGAGACCTTAAAGGCTTGCTTGGTTGGGGATGAGTCGGTGGGAGAAATGTAACTTTTTGAGAAATCTAGAAACTTCATTTGCTTGGTTGAATAAAGGAATTTGAACTTCTCGAGAAGTAAGCTGCTTGACTTCCCATTGACTTCATGAGAGAGAGAGAGAGAGAGAGGAAATGGGGTGGTTAGGAAGTCCAACTTCCTTAGTGCCAACAATACAAATTTGCGAATATATCCTCAAAATACTATTTAATTACAAATTTCTATTTGTTTCTAAAAATTATAAATCATTTCATAAATAAAGTTTTGATTATTTTATATAGATTAATTTTTATAGAAGTTACAAAAAAATATTTTATATTTTTAGGATTTTCAAAACATATTATATATAAAATTATTTTTATTTAATTAAATAAATTTATTTTTTCATCAATTTTTTAAAAAAAGTAGTCTTCATTATAGAATTGTATGAACTATTAACTATAGTTTTATTTCTCATGGGAGATATATTTTATGTAATAAAAATAAATATTTTTTCTTTAGTTTCTCTCATATGATTAATTTAAATCTAATAATAAGGGTATTATTGATTTTTTTTCAACCAACTTACTGGGAAATAAAATTTTTAAACAAATACAATAAATTAAACTTCCCGATAATTTAAAATAATAAATAAATATATTTGTATATTATTTCCAAGGAAGTTTTTAGAAAATAACTTTCCAGGAATTAACTTTCTAAGAAGTTGAGCTAAGCAAGTCCTAAGAGTGTACCTGACAACTCCTATTCTACTTCCACACATGGCATCCGATGATTGCACGCTTTGAGAATACCATTTGCCACATGGCACTATGTTGTTGGTGAATGTATGAGCTGTTCATAGAGACCCAATGGTTTGGGTTTGGGATGACCCAACAAGTTTTCAAACCAGAAAGACATGATGTTGGAAGAGATCTGGATCGTAAGTTGCTGCCATTTGGGGTTGGTCAAAGGTCATGTTCTAGGACAGGGTTGGCCAACAAGTTGTGGGCTTGGCTTTGAGGTCGTTGGTTCAACGCTATGAATGGAAACAAGTTGGTGAGAATGAGATTGACATGACTGATGTGTTGCATTTTAGGCATATTTAATGTTGCATTTTATATTAGTTTTGTATTGTAAATTGTTATTATTTTTGTGTTTTTAAGTCTTTTGGCTTCTTTGGTGGTTTAGGTGGTATGTTGGTGAAAAGAGAGGAATTAGAGTTGTTTGGGATGTTTCAGCATGGATTGCACTTTGGCATGATCATGTTGTAAAGGGCACAAAGACTAGGCTTTACTTATTTGCACTATGCCGCATGTTTTCACTATTGGATCTCGGGATATGAGCCTCCTGGATGTGGCTAAAGTCTTTTGACCTATTTTTACTGCTATAACAATTGTAGTTACATTATTATTATTATTATTATTATTATTATTATTATTATTAATTTACCATTATTATTTACTTAGAATTAGATTTTGAAAGAGCCACATATAAATACTCTTTTTATTATTGTTGGATCTCTTCTTCCCCACCTTTTGTCATGCATACATCAACAACCATAGTGGAATTCTTATGATTTTTCATCACCATGTGTAACTAATCCTTTTCTAATTGAGGTATTTTCGTAGTTCAAATCCATGAAGTTGTTAGACTCTTGTTTTAATTGTTATTGAGTATTCAAGTATTTATTCAGTTTTTGTTCTTGAGTTCTTTTATTATTATTTTGATTGATTAGTTGACAAGGGCTCATTGGTTGATTGATTTGATTAATATACTGTTATTTAGAATTATTAGTGCGTCGCAGTAGTCCTAATTTAGGTAACGAATAACGTGAATTTATGTGTTGGACATTGTTCATTGTTATAGAACTGAGTAATCTAGTTTAAATGAATCACGATGTTTTCGGTTTCACTGGCTAGGATAAGGGCCTCTTTAATTCATACTGATGTCATAGATTAAATCTTGTCAGGACATCCTGAGAGTTGTCTAGTGGTTAGGGAAATAGCATACAGGGCGTCCCGGGGCTATTGAGAATTTAAGAAGAGATTGATTAATTGAGTACGTCACCGTTAGCTATAACTCTGTCTGCTTGAATGCTCTATATTGATCTTTTGTGTCTGTGATCGGCTGATTGGATTGAACGAAGGAAATGCATTGGCTAGGCTTTCTCATTATTGAATTTTCATTATTTTTCTATTGCTGCAATTTCATTTCTCATTGTGAATTGTTATCTATGCTCGTTTTTAATCTCAGTTTTGACTACATTTTCCTCAACTTTATTTTATTTTTCTGTTTCGGCAATTAAACATTTATGCACTAGTCTCTATGGATTCGACCCTGCTTACTGTTATACTCGTTATTTATTTACTAAGTAGATTAATATTATTTTGATGATTTGACGACGTATCAATGATAGAAGGGAAAGGGCTTACAATGCCCAACCACAAACTATTGGAGCTCTAGCATAGATCACATCCTATTATGACCAATATTTGTGGTAACTTTTAGTGTTATGTTGAGTTGAATTAATTTTAATGGGTTAAATCTCTCGAGACATGATTTTGGTCTTTAAAGTTGGAGCATTCGGATTGGTGGATTACAAAACTAAAACGTGAGTGCATGAAGAAGTGCATGACCTATTTCACGACCCTTTCCCGGGACCATGACCGGCGTACGAGGTGAACCGTCTATGGAAGTCCAGCTCATCCCGCACAAGCCTCCATAGTACAAAACTTCTACCCAAATATCATATTTAAAGAAATATGAAAAACAAATAAAAGTATAATCTTTGTTTATTAAAAACAAAACATATATAATATTAAGTGCGAAAATTATTTCAAATTAAACATTTGAAATATCAGAAACATAAACACATCCCACAGGAACCCGGTGTGGAGTATCTAACAAATCATACAAATGAGCCCGGTAAAAAGGGCACTGACCTCAACATCAGAATCCTTCACTGAGCATCTGACACGACCCATTCCCGGGACCATGACCGGCGTATGAGGTGAACCGTCTGGGAGCCCGGTCCATCCCGCACAAGCCTCCGTAGTACAGAACTTCTACCCAAACATCATATTTAAAGAAATATGAAAAACAAATAAAAGTATAATATTTGTTTATTAAAAACAAAACATATATAATATTAAGTGCGAAAATTATTTTAAATTAAAACATCTGAAATGTCAGAAATAATAACATAAACATAACACATCCCACAGGAACCTGGTGTGGAGCATCTAACAAATCATATAAATGGGCCCGGTGAAAAGGGCACTGACCGCAACATCAAAATCCATCACTGAGCATGAAAAGCCAAAGAACATAATTTCCCCGAGTCACCTGCAAGATGATAATAACAGGGACAAAACAAACAAAGAAAAAGGGTCAAACCCTGTGAGTGAGGGACAACACTCCAGATCGCCTCATACGTGCCTCACAAAGACTG
>CAODLS010766745.1:0-11358 GCA_948243855.1 Flueggea neowawraea
TCTCTCTCTCTCTCTTCGTCAATGCCACAGATGAGACGACGAACAACAACGAGTAACAACGATGGCTAAGGTTTGCTAACGTAACCAGTGGAAGAGAGGTTGGCGGCGATAATTTGTGGTACTGTTTGGCGAACCCTAGCCGCTTGTGTGTAGGGTTGGCAATTTTCAGCACAACCCGATTACTCGACATGAAGTTAAACGGGTTTGGGTTGATCATAAATGGGTTTGGGTTATAAACATGTCAGACTCGTTCATGAAACAAAAAAAGACAGGTTAAACGGGTTCAACCCGTTTATGACCTGTTTAATCCATTTACTTACTCGGGTTAAACGAGTTAATGGGTTACCCAACCCATTTACAACCCACATACCCGTTTAACCCGTTTACTTAATTTTTTTATCAAATATTTAATTTATTATTTTTATTATATGTATTGGTGTGTATATATATATGTGTGTGTGTGTGCGTGTGTGTGTGTGTGTTGTATTATATAGGTGCAAGGGATGAAGATATGAAGATTATTAAAAATAATAGTTATGTTTATGTAGAATTAAATTTGTTAAAAAAGATTGTTTCATGTTTTATGTTAAGAATTATAACTTTTTAATGGACATTGTAATTTTAGTTATTTTGTATTTGATTTACCTTTGTTTAGAATATTATTGTGTTGGTAGATATTATAAATGAATATTTATTGTTTCAATTGAAGTTATTTTAGTGTTAATTGTGTATTATTTGTGTATTATAAATAGGTTAAACATGTTAAATAGGTTAAACGAGTCTTATCATGTTAAACAGGTTAACTCGTAACACGTGACTTATTAACAATAAACGGGTCGTGTCTGATTTGGTGTTAAATGGATTCGGGTCGTAAACAAGTCAACCCGTTTAAAATTCGGGTCATAAACAGGTTGACCCGTTTAGACACGATACGATCTGACTTGCCATCCCTATCTGTGTGTTTACTATTTAGAAGTAAAGTCCTATCGTTTTGGAATGTTTTATGTTGTTATGTGGCTAGGGTTTGGAATTTGCAGGTGTCGCAGACCTGGAATGGAAGAAAGAGAGTAACGGTGGCCAATGGAAGCTTGAACGACAATGGCTAGGGTTTGGAAGGAGAATGTTTTGTCATGTTAGAGTTGGAACAGACCTAAAATGTGTGTTGTGTAGATCATTGTAGACCTTTAAAGACCGTTGTAGACCATTGTAGATCTTTGTACACTTATGTACTCCAAATTAATTACCATTAAATAAATTAAAATTTGTAGACCTTTGAAGACTATTATAGACCTTTTGAAAAATCAGATTTTTTTTACTGGAATTCACTTCACGAAAATATTGTGATTTCTCGAGAATATGGCATTTGTCAAATTAAGTTTGTTTTTTTTGGGCATTTTTTTATAGTTAAAAACTTGGATGGCATTTGTCAAATTCAATATTTATTTCTTTCACTCACAAAACCTGCTATGGGCATTACTTACTACAAGCTGAAAACCATCAGATTCAAGGATTGTGTATCATCATCGTCATGATCTTGAGTAAGTGAGACGAAGATAGTCGCTGAGGTTTAGTGATATTAGGAAATACATCCTTGATATTTGATAAGACAACAGATTAGTCCTTCACTCAGATTTGAATTTTTAAAGTAATGATATGGACAAAAATTTGCATTTGCCTCTTCTTATCACTCTCTCATTTGCTCTCTCGCTCTTGATCGACACTCTACATGGTCATCATTCTCTCTACATTCTCTGCCTTTCTCTAGTCACCAGTGGCGGAGCCACTAAGGGACAAGGCGCACCCCTTGGTCTTTACACTATACTATTTTATTACTTTAGTCCCTAAACCTTTTTTGTTAATTAAACTCTTAATTTTATTTTTCTTGAAATTTTCACTTACCTCTCATTTTCAATTTTCCAATTTTAGTCTCTTTTAGCATTTGTTTTAATTCTTTTATGGATTTGTTTATAAAGAGTTTACTATGGACTTATGAAAATTAGACACATAATTGAATATTTAAAAGTAAAATATTATACTATAAATTGTCACATAGTTTATATTTTAGGTCTAACTGTAATTTAATTATATTTAGTTGATTGATTATAATATTTTGATGGTATAGTTAGTAA
The DNA here is from genome assembly GCA_948243855.1 of Flueggea neowawraea. Classification (NCBI taxonomy): domain Eukaryota; kingdom Viridiplantae; phylum Streptophyta; class Magnoliopsida; order Malpighiales; family Phyllanthaceae; genus Flueggea; species Flueggea neowawraea. The sequence goes on from CAODLS010766745.1 coordinate 2,130, forward strand.
CTCGGTACTACGAAAACCAATTGAAAACTTTCTATATTTTGATGTCATATATTTCGATGAACAATTTTTTTTATATATCAAGTAGTGGAGCTAGGATCTAGCCCTTTCTTAGTTGGAATTCTGGCTCCGCCACTGCTAGTCACTCCCTTATCTTCCTCTCTCATTCTCATCAGATCTGTTCAAGTCTCTTACCCCCTAAACCCATAACTAGATATGTTCTCTTTGTTGACACAACCCTTCTCACATTCTCTCTCTCTTTGAATCAAGCCATATCGCATTCTCTCTCACTCTTCGATGCGACCAGTGTAAAAGAGGTTTCGGTGGCAAGATGGTTGCAGTTTGTGTTTCATTGGTGAGCTTGCTAAGCGATTTTTGTTTATAGGCAGGTTGTTGTGGACTTGTGGTGGCTCATGGTATTGTGGGCTAGGTGGTACATGATTAGGTTAGGGTTTCAATATTTTTGTGTAAAATTTCACTTAATTTATGTTATGAGTTTCACCAATTAGTTTAGGGTTTCACTTAAATTCTGTAGTTAGACTCTTAGATTTTAGTTTTAAACTTTAAAAACTGTTGAAGTTGGTTTAGGACAGTGTAAAATTTCAGATTTGTGTCGAAAATGTGAACTTAATTTTAGTGAAACCATAGAATCTGACTAAACCTGCCTAATCCAAAGTGTAAACCGACCCGATCGAACCATCAAACAAACTGATAGGTTTCAGCTTAGAGTATCTTCAACCCGACATGGTCGGGTTGGCCTGGAAAAATCCCCCACCCATGGACTAATTTACATCCGACAACAATGTTTCTAATCCCCATACATTGTAAAAGGATTTTTCATGACATTGGTATTTAAGTGAAATTCTGGGTTTCTCAATTGAAATTATGCTTACCAACGGCTAACTATTTTTTTGTCTGCTTTGATTAATTTGAATTAGTTCAAGTATTAGTGTTTTGAACAACTCTTTAGTTTGATTAGCTTATGTGTGATTGAATATAATTACAAATACTTATTAAAATTTCGTTCTGATGGATTTTCATTGGGAAAAATAGTTTTGAGAACAAATAAATGGGTAAGGATGATAAAGCATTACAAATGATATACGACTGGAACACAATTTTAAAAAAAATTCAACTTTTTCATGTTGATAACCTTTTAAACTGTGCTATTTCATAGTGATGTTGGAGAGAAAAGAGAAGATACTTATATTCTTGGGATAATTACATTAGCGTCCTGAAATCTATTGTCACACCCTTCCTTTTCATATAACTATATTATATTATCTAATATGGCGGACGAATGGACGATAATCAAATTAAGAGTTTAATTATTTTTTCTTTTTTAAGTTTAGGGACCTAAAAGCTATTAGAATGACACTATATATATGGGGCCTCGCTAGCACTGAAGGACTCATGAAACCTATAACACCACCCTATTCCGATAAGACTTTCTATTGAACATCGTTCAATCGCGATTGAATTTCATTCATTTTTGATTAGATATTTAAGTTCTGAGATGATTCTTGGTAGTTTGGGATGATAATTTGATGCTTGAAGATATTTAATGATGGTATTTTTTTGTAGGGTTAGGTGTTGTGGAGTCCTGGGAATGGTTCGACGTATGCGTGGAAGCGAAACAAGTCGAGGAATGTTGTCTGACATGCCAAGACGTACATTAACCTTCTTGAAGACGTACGCTATCTTGAAATCTTCAAAACACACGTTAATAATTGAAGAAATATGTTGTGCAAGCTATAAAGTACGTTGTGTTTGTCATGATGTACCTTAGATCATGAATTTTGTAGAACATAAGCTTCTGGACGCATTTTTTAGTTGAATAGCATGTGTCATATGATCCACAACGTACATGAATTGCTCAAGACATACGTTATGGAAGGTACATTGTACGTTGTGCCTTTGAAACCAGTGAAATGGTGTGTTTCGATATGTGGCTCTTTTTAACCCCAAACCCGACCCCTCTTTCAACCATTACACCATTTTCACTCAAAACTCACTCCAAACGTTTCTCCCTTTGTCTCCCACTGTCTCTCGTCCATTCTTTAACATTTCTTGAGGTAAGAACACGTTTTTAATCCCTTCTTTTCTTCCATTTCATGTTTGAATATCAGATTTGGGTTTTTGGCCGATTTTGAATACTAGGTTCAGATTTGCTTGATTTTGTTGAAATGGATGTTAGAGAACATTAGATCATGATGGACTAAGGTTAAAAACACTTGGATTTAGCTTAGGTTTTGGAGATTTGATATTGTTTTGTATGGGTTAAGGTTTAGTCCAAAAATTTAAGGATTTAGATGATTTTGAGTTTTTTTGATGTAATTGATTTAGGTTCATATATCTGAAGTTGATTTAAGGTAATGTAGGTGATTTGAAATGATGGGTATTGGTTGAAACATGCTTGTGCCATTTTTAATAGATTTTCTGTCGTAAGGACTAGTTTGCTAATTTTTAGAAGTTTGAGGTTTGATTTGTAATTATAGAATTTTGAGATACTGATTTGTAATTTCTAAACAGTTTGGGTTCAAAACTGCAATTTTTGATGTCTGATGGATTAAAGTATAATTTTGTAAAAGTTAAGGGATTAAATTATAATTTTACAAAATATTCGATTTTCGAGATGAGAATGTTAGATCTTCGATCGAAATAGGATTTTTGGCATCATCAAGGGTTGGACCGTGAAATCTCTGTGATAAGTAAATCTGTTTTCTGAAAATTATTGCAATTTTTTTAATAAATATTATGCTCAGTAATTAAATATATTTTCTCTAATAAATATTTCATTCTATGTATGTATGTATGTATATTGTAACTATCTGTATGTTCTGCATACTTGCATGTTTTAAATATATTAATATGTTTTCTGTATATATCTCTGATATGGGATACCTAGTTACGAGGTAGCGTAACTTTTGATATACCAATGCTCTGTTATTTGCCTAAATGGCTAACACCTGCCTAAGTGGCTATCAGTCGCCTAAGTGGCTATTACCTTTGCCTAAGTTGCTATACTCAAAGCCTAAGTGACTATATTTTGTGTCTAAGTGGCCATTATCGAGTTTGTATGACTCAGTTTGTCTGATTCAGGTCCCGAATGTTATATTATTATTCTTAATAAATACTTTTGAAAATGAATATTATGCTTGATCGCATGCTATCTGCTTTATTTGCGAATGATTTTGAAATGACTTTTTTGAAATATTGTTGTATGTATTTAGCGCGCGCGTGTGTGTATATATATGCATGTCGTATTTTTCGAAAACGTTTTTAAAACGGTTTATGTGATGTCATGGCGGCGCTCTAGAGTGTTGTTCCTCACTGAGTTTTACTCACCTCCCCTAAACATTTCAGATACTCAACGTTTGTCTCATCAAATTTTCGACACTCAGTGACGATCTTCGTTCGGCAGTTAGTGTTATCTTGTTTGAACCTAGTTTGTATGTATGTTAGATATTCTATACTCGGGTTTCTTGTGAGTTATTCTTGTATATGAATATTTTGGATAACTGGATTTATTTATAAATATATTTTCGTATGACTTATATTTATGTTTTATTATTTGATAATATTATTTTGAAAATTATTTATTATGTAACTGAAAACTTTTATTTCATGTTTAATAATTATTTTAAAATACGAATATATGCAGAAGTTCTATATTCCGAGACTTCTGCGAGATAGATCGGGTCTTCAGTTCGGCTCGCTTAGTATGCTGGTTATGGTCTAATCTCGGGTTGTGACAAAACCTCTCACGACCAACCTTTGATCCGTCACTGGCCAAGAGCACCACCAGATGCCAGCCAAGAGCAAGACCATCTGTAACAACAAACGAAAGGGACAAGAGCCATGAGAGGAGGGAAAGAAAACCCCTAGAACCAGTAAATCTATCCATGAAAAGACTAGATCTGAGTTTATTAAGTGAAAAAACAAAAAAGATGAGGTGGGAGGGTTGCCGCCAACGAGAAACGACTGGCGACAACCCAAAAACATGGTGAAGATGGGAAGGGGGCAGCTAGGATTTTAAAGAGAGGTAGGAGGATAAGCCTCCTCATTTTCATGGCATTACCTTTAAAAATGCTTAATGATTTACTATTTTTGAAATTAGGTTGAAAACTCGTGATATATGACAATATTTTTGAAAGAATCAGACTTTTTTTATTGTAAGTGTAAAGATTTTTTTTTTCCCTTTCGCTTCTAATTTTTATGCTCTTCTGAACAAATTCATCAACTCTTCTTTGACCAAATCGAGTCTCTTATGAAAGAACCACGCCAAATCGAATGAGTTATTATAATTGAATTTGTTTATAAAGTAATCATCAAGATCATCATATGTTAATCATTAAGTTGGTGATTATGGTGTTTGGTAAGTCTATTGATACATATTAATGATTTACCAATATCAAACTATATAATGCACCACATCACCCATTATTACTCCTACCTCCAAATCTTTAACAAGTAATATTATGCTTAAAAGGGTTTGCCGACATTTAAGCGTAACATATCTTACTGTATTTTAAATATAAAAATTGTCTTTTTTCTTTCTTTTTCATTTGGTATATAAATGTGATTTTGAAATTCAAAAATGTCTTCTTGTTTTCTTCTTATTTTTTCAGCATTCGAGAGTCCCACAAACCACATTATACTTGATTATCAGCTAGATATTAGACGAATTTGACCATTAAAATAGTGGGACATCATAATTTTTAATTAAATTATTTTTGAAATCGAAATTATTTTCAATCAAAATAGCATGGGCATCGCAATGATGTGTTCGCTATCTCTCTCTTCCTTCTCGCTTTTTAGGAAAATATTAACATATTTTAAATAATCTTTAAAACATTTAACTTTCATTGAATATACTAGTTAATAAAAAACACTTTCACTGAATATCAATTCTTGTTTTTTAACGTTGAAAAGAATTTTAATAAACTTATAGCATATCATCTTTATGAAATTTTATGCTACATATCTTCACTTTTTATTTGTGCAGAACATACAAAAAATACTTAGTATAATAAATTTTATTATATTTATCGTTGAAATTGAAAAATTACTCACCTTTCAACATATTCAATACTACATCTATCCTATTATAACGATAGACTCATTTGTTTTTGTTTTTTTACACACATTAAGAAATCATTTATATGTATGTTAGAAATATTAATTTTGAAAAGCTTCTCCAAAAATACCTTTGATAAATTATATCTAAGCGATTTAATTGGTAATTAATAGGTGCAGCAAGAGATGATTCGGTTCGGGAATTTTGAAATCTCCAAAAAAAAAACCGTCCCAAATATAGGAAATTTTAAAATTTAAGATCCAATCCCGTCCTATAAAAATAAATCTCCATCCTGTCTTGCTCAAACATTTTGGGACAAGATGGGACAAGGATTCGTGTATTCGGTACAAAGCGGTTTAGTACGAGTATTTCGATATTTCAGATATTTTTATATTAAAAAATCAAGAAACAGAGATTGTAAAAAATATAATACCAAGTTTTTCAAACAATAATCACACTGTATAAACTCACACTACAGTATCATTAAAAAAATGACTATAACATTTAATTAAAAAAATGAATTTCGTAAACACCAAATAGTCATACATGTGTGTTATAATTTGTGTAAACATTTTAATTTTTTTAAACACCAAGTGGTAGATATATCTGTAATAATACTATTTCAATTATGTACCCAAACCTATTGTAAACAATTAGAAACATAGTTACATAGTATATTACTAATTTTCAATAAATTAAGCATATTATAAATATATATGATATGAAATTGAGAAACAATATTTAGAATATAACAAATATAAACATAATCTTTCAGACTTATTAAAATATTTAAACTACTGTTATAGCAAAAATTTGATTCTAAGTGATAATGTTTGTGTTCGGGTGTATGTGAGTGTGTGCACATAGTTCGGTTCTTCAATTCAGCATAGATCGGGATAGTTCTCTGGACAATTCTTACCTAAGATCCAAATTTATCCCATGTTTTATATTTTGCTGCTGTTCGGGACGAAAAAAAATTCAAAGTCAACATTCTTTTTCGATTATGATCTAATCGGTTTGATTTTTTGATTTAGTTTAGAAATCTCTAGGAGTCGTGTTCATCCCTAATAATTAATAAGATAATTTTCTATATTTTTAAGTAGGAGTTACATGTTATAATACTACATAATAAGTAATATTACAAAGTTATCAACCATAAAATTTGAGGCCACAACAATTATGCCCTAGTGGTGGCACTCCCTCACTTGACGCAGGACGTTCCGAGGTAGTTGCGGCGTACAGTTGAGGCCATACAAAAAAATATATATAATTTGAGATCAACCACAAAGGGAAACATAGATATCTTTTTAGTTTTTAGGGGGGGTGTAGCTTTTTAATTTCATGATTTTTTGCAGTTAATTTCTTGATGTTAAATATGTATTAATCCGACAATTGTTCAAGTCTATTCAATTTCTTGAGGCCCTCACGTTATTGTGTTTAATGGGGAAGAAAATGGAAGGAAATAAAATGGTGTTGTCTCGAAAATTTCTTTCCATTTTGATTTCCCCCACTTAAAAGACATTTTTTTTTCCTTTTTGAAGCCCAAAGACACCCTTTGGAGTTTTTAATTTTTAAGAATCCAATCCGAGGACTATCATAAAATTAGAGGAGCAAGCATGTAATTTAACAAAAAAAGTGTCACATCCTCACACGTGCCAAAACTATCAACCATAAAGCACTTATTAACCGTTCCCACGTCACACGTGAATTCAGCACGCCACCTAAGCATCTCTGGCAACTTAAAAAATAGATAAAATTCGAAAAAAAATTCAAATTTTCACCAAATCGTAACGGTCGAATCTTCTGTCCTAACACGAATCTCAGCCCTACGATCCTCAAACATGCTCGTTACGTAACTATCGCGACTGGAGTATTTTATTTTCTCTCTTATTTTCTTTGACAGAATCTAAGCAGACAGCAACACCTGACACATTTCCTTCTAATGAAGAGGGAGAGAGACTGGAAGAGAGAGAGAGATTTGATTTTTGAATCTGAATGATACTAGAATATGGTCTGTCTGTCTGGTAATGGCGATAAAAAGTCGAAAGTTTTGTAAATTTTTTCAAATCTTGTATGAGTTTTGGATTTTTATAGTGATTTCGACCGTTCAAGTATTGTGTCTCCATTGGGAAACAAAAGTGGCTTCTGGGTATTGCTTATTCCTCAGAGAGCGTTGTTGGGTTTGCTCTAGTTTCTCTGAAAGTTCCAACCTTTGCAATTTTTGATTGCTGATTTTGGAGCTATAGTGTGCAGTGAGGTGTTGAAATATAGAAGCAATGTGCTGATTGCTGAACTTGGAGCTTTCGTTTAGTCCATTCCAGGTGGAAGTGATCGAGTCTTCAAGCCAAAGGTGTTCACCAAAAAGGATTTTTGTGTGTATGTGTGTGTGTGTGTGTGTGTGTGAGAGAGAGAGAGAGAGAGAGAGAGAGAGAGATCAAGCTACTTTGGGTTTGCTAGAGAAGTGAAAAATTTTGGTTCCTGATTCTTAAAGGAGGCATCTTGAAGTTGATTTTTGCTTTCTTTGCATGATTCTTATCTGCAAAAACGGCAAGATTTTTTTTTTAAATTCCAAATTTTGTTCTTATGTGTGTTTATTTTTGTAATTTAGTTCTTTCTTTTGTTCTTTGCAAATTTTCTGGTTTTGCAGAAAATAAAAGCACGAATGGCTTTCATTTTCTCGCAATGTTGGTTTGTAACATAACTTGTTTTTACAGAAAGAGTTGAGCCACTGCTGTGTTGAGAGAGACAGGGAAGAGTGAGGACAATACTGGTGGCTGGTAGAGAAGGTTCTTTCAGTCTTCAATGGAAGTCAAAGCAATTTGAGGTATTTCTTTTTTTCAATTTTTATTTATCTATAATATTATTATAGACATATTTTTTTGGGGTGGGGTTGGTTTGTGATATGTATGTGTACAACACTGTAGATGTAGACTCATATCTTCTCTTCAAAGGGAAGCCTCTCTCTTTTATCTTTACTCAACCAGCTATTTTTCATTTATGGGGATAGAATTGTCAATACAGCTCTTAATTTTTAAAAAAAAAATCATGATCATCGATTAAAATAAAGTATGATTCTTATCAAGATAAATATGGTACCTGATTCTTCCTAAAGTAAAGTTTCTGATATTTCTTTCCCCACTTCCTATTACACCCTTCACAAGTACTAATTTTGTCATGGTTAAAGTGGATCTTCCAAAGGGTAGTATGGAATTTAACAATGTCGTTTGCCGACGGTCCACTGAAATGTAAAATGCTGATTTTCAAGAGTTATAGACAATAGTAATAATTATTAAATTATTGTATGTATTATTTGGTGATTTAATTTTAGTTGGCATTTAATGATCGGTTGAAAAGGCAATTTGGAAATGACTCGTGTGAGTAACCTTTATTAAGTGCTTTGATCTTGTTGGTCGGGTCTTGTTTTCAGTGAAACAAGTTCGCTGTGATCTTACAAGATTCTTGACGCACTTGATGTTGGCTTGTTTGTTTTTCTAGACCTCTTAATTTTATTTATTTTTTTAACAAAAAAGCAATCATGTTTTAGTTAATAGTTTATGTTTGGTGATTGCAACTGCTCCACTGTCATTGAATTTTCTAATCAAATATCACTTTCCTTCCCATTTCTTCCATTTGGGTCATCACACTCCGGTCTTGTTTTCTTTGTAATTCAGTTGCTGCGGTTCTGATAACTAATTTGAAGACTACCCTTTTTCGAAATCATGGTGGAAGAGAGTGGAAAAGAAGTTCTGTCTGAAATTCAATCTGTTGAAGACTGGTTGTTACATGCTCAAGAGCTGGTTCCTCTGGCTCTGGATAAGGCCAGGGTTGTTAAAGGGTTCCCTGGTAGATGGAAGATGATAATTTCCAAGTTGAAACAGATCCCGTCGCGGTTATCTGACTTGTCAAGCCATCCTTGCTTCTCCAAGAATGCACTTTGCAAGGAGCAATTGCAGGCTGTGTCAAAGGCGTTGCAAGAAGTTATTGAATTGGCTGATTTATGTGTGAGTGAGAAGTATGAAGGGAAGCTTAGGATGCAGAGTGATCTCGATTCCTTATCAGGTAAATTGGATTTAAATTTAAGAGATTGCGGGCTTCTGATCAAGACTGGTGTGCTTGGTGAGGTTACTTTGCCTCAAACTGTGGCTGGTTCAT
>CAODLS010766768.1:0-12914 GCA_948243855.1 Flueggea neowawraea
TCTGCACCTATTAAAGAAGGAAGTTGATAGTGGATTCAAAATCTCAAGAGGAAGCTTTAGGAGTTGACGTAGGCTAAGAGTGTCGAACCACTATAAACATTGACTTTGATTTCTTTAACCCTTCTCTCTTTACATTTATTATTTGTGTGAATTGGTTTATTGCTCTTAGTTTGTTGTTAACTCATATTGATTATTGTAAAAAGCCTTTAAATCAATTTTAAAGTTGGAATTCCAATTCACCCCCCCTCTTTGATCGCTATTTCGGACCTACAATTGGTATCAAAGCTTAATCTCTTGATATTGTTGGAATTCATAACTAAAATATGGCATTCATATAAGGATAACACAGCAGAAATAATAAAATTTTTTCATCCTAAAATTCCACCAAGGATCTATGCACATCAACATACATGATTAGGGTTAGGGTTTTTACCTTAAAAAACAAAGCTCAATTGAATGAATGAATAGAGTTTTGATGTAGTTTTAGTATAATCTCGAAACCCTTTTCAACCACGTTGCCTTTACGCGAATATGACCAATGGTATCCACACGAATGAACTCTTTTGGATGGATGATGTGTACTAGCATAGAATCACTATTCTAGATCTCACAAATAATTTTCTCTCTTGCTGTGTGACACTCACTAATTCAACAATGCCATAAAAAATAGAAGAATGTGACTCCTATTAATAGGCACACTAAAGAAGCACACTAGGATTTGCCCAATTCTTGTCCTACAAAAATAAGGATTCCTAATTAGCCTCCTTCACAAATTCGGCACACTTCTAAAAAATAGGAGGGGGAAATTCGGCCACCAACCCTAATTTGGAGTGTGTGCTGAATTTCCTATGTTCCTTTTAGGGTTTCCTTCTCTTTGTCATACAAGAATAAAATCTCCTAAAAAATAGGAGTATGACCAAATTTTACATTAGGGTTTATTAATGTTGTTGGACTTTTAATTACATGATACATTATCACTAAGTAAACCACTCCTTAATTAATCTACATGGGCCCAAATTATGTCACATATAATTTATACCCAAAATAATATAAGAGGTAATTAATATTAAAAATCTATTATATTAATGGATACTATCTCATATTATATTTATGATCTAAATCATAAAACCCTAAAATATTAATGATTAATCATATTAATAATTTAATTACCATGAGAGAGAATATTTGTGAACCAATCCAAATCGTTCTTGTGTGTGACCTAATAGGCCCACTCGAAATTGACAATGGGCCTCGTCCCAAACACTTGGGGCCAAAGTCTATAAGCGATATATAGTAATACATTAGACAACCCAAAATCAAGCGGCATCGGTGATCTGAGTTAACCTTTCATAGTTTGATATTTAGTCCTTTTGTCTCATGATATCTATATTAAGCATAAAACATGGTGACATGTCAACCTTACATACATAATGCGTTTATTGATCCTAAGTAGATTGATATACAAATGACATTGATAAACCCTTTCATAAATTCATTTGACTATGCATACATTCCATCAATCCTACTCATCAAATAGCCTAAACATATCACTCATCATAAGAGGAACAAATCCATCACTCTCACTATCACTCCTCTACAAGATTCATGACATATCCAATCATAGTATTTATTGTTATCTTGTTAAGGATAACGTTTGACTAAGTCAAAACATGTAATTCCTCATGTAGGAGTTGATAGTGAGTTTCAGTCAAATGACTCAAACATCACCACTATATGAAAGCTACTTGTGACATTGATCCATGAATCGCTTTCATAACAAGCTAGTCTAATACATGTTCTCTAACATGTATCTATGTTCTAAGTGATATCCCATATCCATAATCAGTAAAATGTAATTATCCTCTTAGCAACATACTAACATTGGCTTGTTATCATTTCCATGATAACAATCGATTATGGACTTTTAGAATAATACTTCTTTTCCCTTATGGTTTTCCTATTAAGTCACACTCGATAATATAAGGAAGAATAAACTATTCATGTAAGTTTTATTGTCATAAACAATATAATATTTCATAGATATGAAATAAAATGCATCTTTATTAAATAATAAATGTAATGCCAATGTATATCAATGATTGAACTAGTCCAGAAAACTAACAATCTCCCACTTGCACTAGTCCCAATCAGGAACGAACATAGCACCTAAAGACCTAATGTGTCTTTCATGTTTCAGTTCTGGGAGAGCCTTTATCAAAGGATCCGTTACATTGTCATTAGTGTCAACTCTGCATATCTTAACATCTCATTTTTCGACTATCTCTCGAATAAGGTCGAAACATCTAAGTATGTGTTTGGTTCTTTGATGTGATATGGGTTCCTTGACTTGAACAATAGCCCAATTGTTATCACAATATAAGCCTACTGGGTTTATTATGCTTGAGACAACATTCACACCAGTAATGAACTTCTTGAGTCAAACAACTTCTTTTGCGACGTCCGACGCGGCTCTGTACTCAAACTCTGTAGTAGAATCGGCCACGGTGTCTTACTTAGAGCTTCTCCAGCTAACAATACCTCCATTCAAACAAAACACATAACCAGATTGTGATCTAAAATCATCATAGTCAGACTAAAAACTAGTATCAGTGTAACCACTTAGGACTAGTTTACCTTCTTGTCCTCCATAGACCAAGTAAACATCCTTATTTCTTCTTAAGTATTTAAGGATATTCTTGACTACGGTCCAGTGACTTTCACCTGGATCGAACTGGAATCTACTAGTCATGCTTAAAGGAAAAACGACATTAGGGAGTGTACAAAGCATGTCATACATGATGGATCCAATAGCAGAAGCATATGGAATCCTATTCATATAATATCTGTCTTGCCTTGTTGTAGGACAACCAGCCTTGCTTAAAGGCTTTCCAAGAACTGTGGGAATCATTCCTTTCTTCGAATTTACCATGCAAAACCTTTTTAGCACCTTATCAATGTATACACTTTGACTTACTCCAATTAGCCTCTTGGATCTATCTCTATAGATTTGTATCTCAAGGATACGTGAGGCTTCAATGTCGTTTCCAATGATCAAGATGTCGTCAACATACAATACTATGAACACTACCGCACCCCCATTAGCCTTTTTGTATACATAAGGCTCATCTTCATTCTTGATGAATCCAAACTCTTTGACTGTTTCATCAAAACAAAGATTCCAACTTTGGGATGCTTGCTTCAAACCATAAGTGAATTTTTGAAGCTTGCATACCTTACTAGGATTTGTACGATTGACATAACCATCGGGTTATGTCATGTACACATCCTCGATGAGGTTTCCATTTAGGAAAGCAGTTTTGACATCCATTTGTCATATCTCATAGTCATAATATGCTGCTATGATAAGAAGAATCTTAATGGATTTGAGCATGACGACTGGTGAAAAGGTTTTATCATAGTCAATATAATGAGTTTGTCTAAAATATTTTGCAACGAGTCTTGGTTTGAAGATCCCATCAGCTTTTAGCTTATAAATCCATTTGCAATCAATGGCTTTGGCTCTATCAGATGGATCCACCAAGTTTCAAACTTGGTTGTCATATATAGATTGCATTTTTGATTTCATGGGTCCATGCCATCTTATAAAATTTGGATCTACAAGCGCCTCTTGGTAGGTTGTAGGCTCATCGTGGTCTACAAGAACAATTCTTTTATCATCAGTTATGATATATCCATATCTCTTAGGCTCATGATGAGTCATACTAGACATTCTTAGGCCTTGTGTTATAGATTTGGACTCCACAACATCTTGTGAGTCATATTAAATCTCTATTCTATCTTCAACAGTTATTTGTGGTTCTTTTATTTCTTCTAGAAGTACTTTACTCCCACTAATCCTTTTGAAAATAAACTCATTTTCTAAAAAGGCACCATTTCAAGCAACAAACACTTTGTTCTCGGATTGATTATAAAAGTTGTATCCCTTTGTTTTATTTGGATACCCCACAAATATACATTTTTCAGATTTAGGTGCTAACGTTTTTGAAACTTGACGTTTCCCAAAAGTTTTGCATCCCCAAATCTGTAGAAAAAACATTATAGGCTTTTTCCCATTTTATATCTCATATGGTGTCTTTTCAACCATTTTAGATGGAATTCGATTAAGTATGAAGGCAACAGTTTCTAAGGCATAACCCCAAAACGAGACTGAAAGATCTGTTTGACTCATCATTGATCGAACCATATCCAATAGAGTTCGATTTCTCCTATCGGATATGTCATTCCATTGAAGCGTTCTAGGAGGAGTAAGTTGTGAGACAATCACACACTTCTTAAGATGATTGTCAAACTATTGGCTTAAATATTCTCCACCTTGATCGGATTAAAGTGCTTTCATATTCTTGCCAAATTGGTTTTGTACTTCACTTTTGAATTCCTTTAACTTTTCAAAAAATTTCGATTTGTGTCTCATAAGATAGACAGATCCATACATTCTGAAATCATCAATGAAGGTGATGAAGTACAAATAACCTCTTCTAACACTTTTACTAAAAGGTCCACATACATCAGTATGTATTAGGCCTAATAGATCACTGGTCCTTTCACCTTTGTTTGTAAAAGGAATCTTGGTCATTTTGCCTAACAAACAAGATTCGCATGTGTCAAATGATTCGAAATCAAATGAGTCAAGTAATCCATCTTTGTGGAGTTTTCAGATGCGTTTCTTACTTGCATTGCTTAAACGACAATGCCAAAAGTAGGTTTGATTTAAATTATTTGATTTTAACATTTTATTAATGTTATAGATGTGCTTGCTTTGTTCCAAGTTTAAAACATAGAGACTAAAAGATAAGGTTGCAACACCATAAAATATGTCCCCATGATAGATGAAAAGATTATTATTCTTAATAATAAAATGAAAACAATCATTGTCTAAACAAGAAACCGAAATGATGTTCTTACTCAAAGCAGGAACATAATAACAATTCGACAATAGTAAAACAAGTCCTCTAGGCAATGTTATGTCATAAGTTCCTACAGCTAATGCAACAATTCTTGCTTCATTGCCCACTCGTAGGTCCACTTCGCCTTTCATCAATGATCTAATGTTTCTCAATCCCTGCAAGTTAACACAAATATGAGCTCCACATCCAGTATCAAATACCCATGAGGAAGTAGTAGACATATTGATTTCTATAACAAAAATACCTGAAGTAGAAGTCTCACTTCCTTTCTTCTTTAGCTCTTCCAAGTAGAGTTTGCAATTTCTCTTGCAATGGCCCGACTCATTGCAATGAAAAAAAACTCCCTTTTTCGCTTTGGTTATCTTGGACTTAGACTTTAATGATTTGGGTTTGGATTTTTCCTTGCCCTTGCCAACACTCATTGGCTTCATCTTTCCCTTCTCCTTTTGTACCACTAGCACATCATTGGTCTTGGGAATTCTCTTCTCGGCATTCTTCAACATACCAAGTAGCTCAGTGATGGACTTATCCATGTTGTGCATGTTTTAGTTCATGAAAAATTGGTAATAACTACTTAGGAGTGACCCTAAGATCATATCTACGGCCAACTCCTTTAAAGGAGCACCAAGTCTCTCAAATTGGTCAATGTAACCTTTCATCTTAAGGACATGCATACTTACTAAAGTGCCATGAGCCATCTTGCATCCATTCAATGCCTTAGTTGTCAAGAACCTTTCTTGACCAGCTTGCTCTTGGAACATTTCCATGAGATGCTTCATCATGTCAAATGCCTTTATATTCTCGAATTGCTTTTGCAAATCTATAACCATGGTGGCAAGTATAAGACATGTGACATCCACTGAGTCACTTAAATGCTTCTCATAAACAACTTTTTGTGCTCTTGGGGCATTGGATGGAGGTACATAAGGGAACGATGTATTGAGGATATAACTCTTCCTTTCTTGCTTAAGAACAATTCTTTAGTTTCGAGACCAATTATCCTTCTCAAGGATTGATCCCAAAGTAAAGGTTGATGTGTTATTGTTTGATGTCATTATATCTACATAAAAATATGCAAAGATTAATAAGAAGTCTTTTGAATACTCCCACTAAAATTAACATCCCTAAAGTTAATTTAAGTTTAAAACATAGTAGATACAAGATCCATATTTCACTCAAAGTTAAGTCAGCTGAGCTAGCCCTTAACTTTAACTATTTAGGTAGAAAGTCTTTTCAACTATATCATATATAACTCTTGTATTTCTAGGGATTTTGATATCTCATGTCCCGACATTAAATCTCTTTTATGCCCTAGGCCCAAAACCATTCTGATAGGCATGTTAAGTCAAACCATAACCAAAATGTGGATACCACCATTATCCACCCTCGTCTGACCAAGGTAATTGAGTGAACCCTGCGGAGGCAGAACCTATACAACGACGAATAAGGCTTTGACAAACATTGGTTATGGAAGGCATTTTTAACAATTTACTATTTGTAGGGATCGAGTTGTTTATTTGTGTGGGATATAAAATATAACATACATTCATGGCATACATTCATCACATGTATATATAGCATAAATATAAACGTGTCATGACAAAACCCAAATCTAAGTTGATCTCACAAGCCAATGTAAAAATCAGGGTAAACCTAAGGTGGTATTCAATCTCCATTGACACGAACAACCTCCATCTTCTTTATATACAATGTATATATAAAATCTATATTAAAATAAGAATAGGCACACTCTCCAAAAACGACACGCAGACCATGTTTGAAATAGGCACCTTTGGCCAAAATATTACAACCCATAATAAAAAACCAATCACATAGGTTCTATTGGGCTATGTCATGCACCATGCATATTGAATCACCATTCAAGCATAATCACATTACAAATATCATGCAATTAGTCAAATAATTATATTGATTAAACGTTGGATGTGTAAAACGATTTTGCAAGCCAGTTGTAAGGGGGTTTTAATTCGCATTGCTCATGAAACGAGTTGTAATTTTAAAACCCTAACTTGTATTAATCTCACTAATACTTGGATCTCATAATAAATTATAATCAAATCCATTGTTTGTAATCTCATTACAAAATAGCATATACAAAACCCTAAACGACTTTCTAAGTGAATCTTAACATCATATGCCAATTCAACATCAAACATATTCGACCTTCACACATATAAAATTCCCAATTTTATCTTGATAAATTAAATTCTAACATTTATTAATTCAGGAAGAACATAATAAATATAAACTAAGGCCGAATTATTCAAACAATCATCATTATATCGCATACAAAAGAATCGGTTATGTTGATTGCGTAAGTCGCTCTAATACCATTATTGGAATTCATAACTAAAATATGACATTCATATAAGGATAACACAGCGAAAATAACAAAATTTTTTCATTCTAGAATTCCACCAAGGATCCATGCACATCAACATACACGATTAGGGTTAGGGTTTTTACCTTAAAAACCAAAGCTCGATTGAATGAATGAATGGAGTGTTGATGTAAATTTTAGTATAAACTCGAAACCCTTTCAACCATATTGACTTTGCGCGAATGTAACCAATGGTATCCATACGAACGAACTCCTTTGGATGGATGATGTGTACTAGCACTTAGAATCACTATTCTAGATCTCATAAATAATTTTCTCTCTTGCTTTGTGACACTCACTAATTCGGCAACGCCATGAAAAAATAGAAGAATGTGACTCCTATTTATAGACACATTAAAGAAGCACACTAGGTTTTGCCCAATTTGTGTCCTACCAGAATAAAGATTCATAATTAGCCTCCTTCACAAATTCGGCACACTCCTAAAAAATAGGGGGGGGGGGGGGAATTCGGCCACCAACCCTAATTTGGAGTGTGTCGAATTTCTTATGTACCTTTTAGGGTTTCCTTCTCCTTGTCACACAAGAATAAAATCTCTTATAAAATAGGAATATGGCCGAATTTGACACTAGGGTTTATTAATGTTGTTGGGCTTTTAATTACATGATACATTATCACTAAATAAACCACTCCTTAATTAATCTACATGGGCCCAAATTATGTCATATAATTTATACCCAAAACATTATAATAGGTAATTAATATTAAAAGCCCATTACATTAATGGATTATATCTCATATTATATTTATGATCTAAATCATAAAACCCTAAATTATTAATGATTAATCAAATTAATCATATTAATAATTTAATTGCCATGAGAGAGAATATTTGTGAGCCAATCAAAATCGTTCTTGGGTGTGACCCAATAGGCCCACTCGAAATTGGCAATAGGACTCGTCCCAAATACTTGGGCCCAAAGTCCATAAGCGGTATCTAGTAATACATTATGACAATAAAAAAACCAGCGGCATCGGTGATCGAGTTAACCTTTCAAAGTTTGATATTTAGTCCTTTTGTCTCATGATATCTATATTAAGCATAAGACATGGTGACATGTCAAACTTACATACTTAATGCGTTTCTTGATCCCAAGTAGATTGATATACAAATGACATTGATAAACCTTTCATCAATTCATTTGAGTATGCATACATTCCATCAATCCTACTCATCAAGTGGCCTAAAGATATCACTCTTCATAAGAGGAACAAATCCATCACTCTCACTATCACTTCTCTATAAGATTCATGACATATCCAATCATAGCCTTTATTGTTACCCTGTTACAGATAACGTTTGACTAAGTCAAAACATATGATTCGTCATGTAGGATTCGATAGTGAGTTTCAGTCAGAGGACTCAAACATCACCACTGTATGAAAGTTACTTGTGACATTGATCCATGAAGCGCTTTCATAGCGGGCCAGTCCAATACATGTTTCCTAACATGTATCTATGTTCTTGGTGATATCTCATATCTATAATCAGTAAAACATGATTATCCTCTTAGCAACATACTAACATTGGTTTGTTATCGTTCCCATGATAACAATCGACTAGAGACTTTTAGAATAGTATTCCTTTTACCTTATGTTTTTACTATCAAGTCACACTCGATGGCATAAGGAAGAATAAACTATTCATAAAAGTTTTATTGTCATAAATAATATAATATTTCATAGATATGAAATGAAATGCCTCTTTATTAAATAATAAATGTAATGACAATGTATATAAATGATAGGATTATGGCACAAAACTAATAGATATTGGTTTCACAACCTAAGAGAAAATATCCAAATGGCATCCATGAATAATGTTTCTAAATATGAAGGTTTGGCCACTAACCGAACTCCTTTTTTATGGTAGTGACTACGTTTATTGGAAGACACAAATGATGGCATTCATGAAGTCATAAAGCACCAATGTTTGGGATGCTATTGAAGATGGACCATATGTTCTTACTAAAGTTGTCAATGGTGAAAATATCAACAAGCCAAAAGAAGAATGGAATGATGATGATAGAAAGCTTGTTTCCTACAACCATAAAGCTATAAACATTCTCTTTTGTGCATTTAGTAGAGACCAATTCAACAAGGTGCAACAATGCCAAAATGCACAAGAAATTTAACATACTCTTGAAGTCACTTATGAGGGAACAAAACAAGTAAAAGAGAACAAAGTATCATTACTTGTTCATAAATACAAGCTCTTAAAGATGAAGCCGGATGAATCAATTCAAGCCATGTTTGATAGATTCAACGATATTGTGAATGGACTCAAAGCTCTAGGAAAGACTTACACACATTCCGAACTAGTAAGGAAAATTCTTAAATCATTGCCAAAGTCTTGGGCTCTAATCAATAATGCAATTCAAGAAGCAAATGATCTTTCAACTCTACCATTGGAGGATCTCATGAGTTCTTTGCTTATTCATGAAATGAGCATGAAGGAAGAAGAAAAAGAGAAAATAGAAGAGAACAAGAAAAAGGAGAAGAGTATTGCACTTAAAGCCTCAACTTCAAAGGCCAAAATTTCTAGTAATAGTGATGAAGAAGAACATGAAGAATTAGTCCTTCGTACTAAAAAATTCAAGAGGTTCCTTTAGAAGAAGAAGTTCTCCAAAAATCCATACAAAAAGATGGTTCAAAGGACTTCTCCAACAAAAAGGAAAGTGACATCATTTACTATGAATGCAAGAAACTGGTTCACATAAAATTCGAATGTCCTCTCCTAAAGAAAGCAAACAAAAGGTTCAAGAAGAAAATAAAAGCAATGGTGGCTACTTGGAGTGATAACGATGATAGTTTGGATGATGATGATGTTGAAGAAGTTGTTAATATATGTCCCATGGCACTTAGAGGCAATGAAGAAGAGGAAGACAATGAGGAGAATGAGGTAAGTGATTCATAGACTCATGATGAGTTATATGAAGCATTTGAATCATTGCATGATGAATTTAGGAAACTTGGCATTAAGAATGTTGCATTAAAGAAGATTCTATGTGAGATTGATAAGAAGGATGATGCTTTGCAAAATGAGAATGATAGCTTGAAAAAGGAAAATGATAGATTAAAGGATGAGCGTGCTAAATATGTGTCTAACAACAATGATGACTTAGTGAATGAAAACATTGCATTAAAGAAGAAAGTTGATTGGCTCACAAATATTTCTCACAAACTCACTCAAGGGAAAGAAAACCTTGACAAGCTTCTTGGTAGTCAAAGGTTGTCTTTATCAAAAAGTGGTTTGGGATATGATTATAAGAATGACAACAAATCATATCATACTAGGTTTGTTAGATCACATGCATCATTTCCATTTTCTAAATGCAACTGTTGTGGTAAAATAGGACACATTTCATATTCTTGCAATGTTAGAAATAATGCCTACATTAGTGTTAAGAAGGTGTGGGTTCCCAAAGAAACTATCCTTCCTAACATGATTAGGACTAACTATTATGGACTCAAAAGACAATGGGTACCAAAAACAAGAAATTGAAATCCACTTTTGTAGGTATGCATGAAGGCCAAAGTGAATTCAAACACTTGATATCTTGATAGTGGTTGTTCCAATCATAAGACTGGAGACAAAAATCAATTCTCCAAACTTGTACTCAAGAGTGGTGGATATGTGACATTTGGAGACAACTCAAAAGGCAAAATCATTGGTAAATGTGAAGTGGGTATAGAACTTTTACCAATCACTAAAATATTTGCCTTATTGATGGTTTGAAGCATAATTTGCTTAGTATTAGTCAATTGTATGATATTAATAATCGTGTTGTCTTTGAACAATCTCATTGCATCATTGAAAGCATTAAGGATAGAAATTTTTTATTCATTGGTCATAGACATGAAAATGTTTATGTTGTGGATTTAAATGACTCAAAATCTTTCAATGGAAAATATCTTCCGGATTTTAATGAAGATGCATGGATTTGGCATAAAAAATTAGGTCATGTAAGTATGGATTTGATTTCAAAACTTTCTAGAAAAGACTTAGTTAATGGTTTGCCTAAATTGAAGTTTTGAAAACAATGTTGTGTGTTGAGAGGAAGTGAATTCAATTGCGAGCAATTTGAAATTTTTTGTAATAAACAAGGTATCAAACATATCTTTCGGCACCTAGAACTCCTCAACAAAATGGTGTTGTTGATAGGAAAAATAGAACATTACAAGAAATGGCTAGGACCATATTAAGTGATAATGATCTTCCTAAATACTTTTGGGCCGATGCGGTCAATACCGCTTACTACATATTAAATATGACATTAATTCGATCCAAACTCAAGAAAACTCCATATGAGTTTTGGAAAAGAAGAAAGCCTAACATTTCATATTTTAATGCATTTGGGTGCAAATGTTTTGTTCTTAATAATTGAAAAAAATCTTGGTAAATTTGATGCAAAGTCGGATGAAGCTATTTTCATTGGTTATTCTTCGATTAGTAAAGCTTATAGAGTCTTTAATAAAAGAACTCTCAAATTCGAAGAGTCTATACATGTTGTGTTTGATGAATCTAATCACACTTTGTCAAGATCTTATGATAATGATGACAATATAGATATTATCAACAAGATAGATGAGCTTGGTATAGATGACAACGTGGACAAGAATCAAGAAAGCAAGGACTCAAATGAAGAAAAATCGCATGGTCATGAAAATGCTCAAAAACAACAAAATGCGGACCTTCCGAAAGAATGAAGATTTGCAAAGGATCATCCAAAAAAGGAAATTATTGGTGATGTATCCAAAAGGGTAACAACTAGATCTTCCACTTATCTTGATATTGGCAATGTTGCCTTTGTTTCTCAAATAAAGCCTAAGAATTTTGATGATGCTTTGAATGATGAACATTGGTGTGTTGCCATGCAAGAGGAGCTAAACAAATTTGAAAGAAATAGTGTATGAGAACTAGTTGCTAGGCCTAAGGGTAAAACCATTATTGGTACTAAATGGGTGTTTAGAATCAAAATGGATGAAGATGGTAAAATTGTTAGAATAAAGGCTAGACTTGTTGCTCAAGGTTATAACCAATAAGAAGGCATTGATTTTGATGAGACATTTGCTCCCGTTATTAGATTAGAATCCATTCGCATTTTATGTGCATTTGTATGTTTTAAAGGTTTTAAACTTTATCAAATGGATGTTAAAAGTGTGTTTTAAATGGCTATTTGAAAGAAGAAGTATATGTGGAACAACCTCCCGGATTTATTGATCACAAACTTTCAAACTGTCACGACCCATTCCCGGGACCGCGACCGGCGTACGAAATGAACCGTCTATGGGAGCCCGGCTCATCCTGCACAAGCCTCATAGTACAAAACTTATACCCAAACATCATATTTAAATAAATATGAATAACAATTAAACATATAAACTTTGTTTATTAAAAACAAAACATATATAACATTAAGTGCGAAATTTAATTTCAAATTAAAATATTTGAAATATCAAAAACCTAAACAAGACCCACAGGAATCCGGTGTATGGAGCATCTAACAAATCATACAAATGGGCCCGGTCAAAAGGGCATTGACCGCAACATCAAAATCTCTCACTG
>CAODLS010766905.1:0-30437 GCA_948243855.1 Flueggea neowawraea
GATCTAAAACTTGAACATTTGGTCTTATGAGACGTTGGTGTAGTTTTTAGTACCCAAAACTCGAACCACCTTTTTGAAATCACGTTGCCTTTGCACAAACGTGTCTAGAAGTATCCACACAAACAAACTTCATTCGGATTGGTGGAGTGTACTAGCACCATTTTAGAATCTCTATTCTAAAAGCTCACAAATAATTTTCTCTCTTTGTTTGTGACACTCACTAATTCGGTTTGCCTTTGCCATGGAATAAATTTGGCCTAGCCTCTCCTATTTATAGGCATATGAAAAATCCTAAATAGGTGCACTAGGGTTAGCCTTTCTTGTCCCACAATAATAAGTACTTCCTAATTAATTATGTGCACTAATTAGGGCTCCTACAAAATAAGAGTGTGCTGAATTTTCTATCCTTGTCATACAAGAATAAAGACTCCTAAAAAATAGGAGAGGTGTGTATTCCAAATTTTTAAAGGGTTTATTAATGTTATTGGGCTTTTAATTACATGATACACTATCATTAAATAAATCACTCTCTTATTAAAATATATGGGCCGAATTTATTATGTCATACATAATAACATGTCCACAAAATATTTAACTTAATAAGATGCAATTTATAAAAGCCCATTACATTAATGGATTATATCTTATATCATATTTAAGATATAAATCACAAACCCTTAATTATTATTGATTAATCAAATTAATCATCTTAATAATTCAATTATCACAACAGAGAATATTAGTGAACCAATCCAATTCGTTCTAGTGTGTGACCCAATAGGCCAGTCGAAATTAGCAATGGGCCTTGTCCCAAACCTTTGGGCCCAAAGTTCATAAGCGGTATCTAGTAATACATTATGACAACCCAAAGTCTAGTAGATGTTGGTGATCCGAGTTAACCTTTCACAGTTTGATATTTAGTCTTTTTGTCACCCGATATCTCATCTAAGTATAAGGCATAGTCACATGTCAACCTCATATTGCTTAACATATTTCTTGATATCAAGTAGATTGATATAACAAATGACATTGATAAACCCTTTTATCAATTCATTCGAGTATGCATACATTCCATCAATCCTACTCATCAAGTGGCCTAGAGATATCACTCTTCATAAGAGGAACAAATCCATCACTCTCACTATCACTCCTCTACATGATTTATGACATATCCAATCATAGCCTTTATTGTTACCCTATTACGGATAACATTTGATTAAGTCAAAACATGTGATTCCTCATGTAGGAGTCGAGAGTGAGTGTCATTCAGAGGACTCAACCATCACCACTGCATGAAAACTACTTTGTGACAACAATTCATGAAGTGCTTTCATAGTGGGTTGGTCCAATACATGTTCCCCAACATGTATCTATGTTCTAAGTTGATATCTCATATCCATAATCAGTGAAACGTGATTATCTACTCAACAACATACTAATCTTAATTCATTATCATTCCCATAATAATAATCGATTAGGGACATTTAGAATAGTATTTCTTTTATCCTTATGGTTTTACTATTAAGTCATGCACTTGATGACATGAGGAAGAATAAACTATTCATGGAGTTTTATCTTCATAAAACATATTATATTTCATAGAAATGAAATGCCTCTTTATTAAATAATTGAATGATAATGTACATCAATGATTAGACTAGGGCATAATTCTAACACATAATTGGGGTTGAGGGCAGAAGTGATTCGACAGTAGGAGGTAAGGACATGCCAGACCTCTAGTGGGGTCGGCTGACCTACCTCCCTCCGTCACTGAACACGTTTAAACCTTAAGGATGCATGTTACATGCGCCAAAATAATAAGGATGTAGTTTCTGATTTTGGTAGAAAGAAAATTACACATTCTATCATTTTGAATATTCGTTTTGCAACTATAACAGGTCGATCAAACAAATTTTAATAATATCACCAATTTGAATTTATTTGCAAAAATAACACCAATTTTCTCTAGATTTCTCTTCTTGATCCCCCTCAATTTCTCGTCAATTCTCCTCTCTCTGTCATCTCTCTTTCTTCCTTCTCTCACTTGATTATATCTCCCTTAGCCTCTTCCTCGCTCCGATTCCTCCCTTTGCCCTCGTCGCTTCTTCTCTTTCCTTTCTCATCCATCACTAACGAGAGTTCTTACTCCTCCATCAGTGTCGCTTTCCTTTAATCACTTAAATCAATGTTGTTTTATTTTTTGATTTAAGCTCAAATCTTGAGAAGAAGGCATCACAAGGTCGAGCTGGAGGAGACGGTGAGACGACAATTCTATCTTCGTCGACTCTATCTTTGTTCACGACTAGTAAGAGAAAGAGAGATAGAGAGAGAGATGACAGTGGCAGTGAAAGCTAGGTTTTCAAACTCTAGCTCCTGCATATGTGGATAATTGCATAGTCGATCCATGAAATTTTGTGAAAATAAAAACTAAATCCTTAAAAAGTTGCATATAACCTTTAAAATTAGTTTAAATTTGACTTATGTGTGAATCATACACTGTTTGTATAATCGTTGTTCACCTTGATAACTTTTGGGTTTAAAATATTATTAAATTTAAATTAAATCTACTCAAATGAACTAAATTAGTTTAAATTTAAATATTAAACCATTTGTGCACTATTTATATACTAGTTACATATTTGTGCACTACTTATACACCTCTAGATATAGATTGCAAAAAAATATATTTTTTTAAATATTTTTTCAATTAAGAAGTCAATTTCTTGCCAGAGGCTGCCAATTTCTCTCGTATGGATTCAAATTCTAGTTGTTTTACAATTAATTTAGCAGTTGTTGACAATTATAAAAATAGTTTGATTCATTTAGATTTTTAAAAAGTTCTTATTTTAAACTTACCATTCCAGAAAGTTCTGAGTCAATCTCCATTGTAAGCTCTAAAGAAGCTTTAGGTATTGAATATAATCTTGAATGGACTCTAGAAAAGAATTTGGATTAATCTATTTCATCTAAATCCATTGACTTAGAAATAAATTATGGAGATATTATTGTAGTACTCATGTCAGCACTTGCCACAACTGAAGTAGGACCGTCATGCACCTACTAGGATGGGCAGGGTTATTACATAAAATAATTCAAATTTGTGCCTCCTATGGATGAACCTGATGAGCCCGAACCGATAAGTATGAAGCCAAAAGGAGGACCCTGGTTCACTTTTGATGACATTCATGTAGAAAGAAGAAGAGAAAGAATGCTGGAGATAAGCGCTTGGGTTGATCTTCAACGCACTAATCCAGATTTGTCAAACGAGTTTATCCTCAAGGAATTGTCTTTTAGATTTGTTGGCACATTACGAGACTAGTATGATTCCCTAAGAGAAAACAAACAAGTCCAACTTGTCAGAGCTCAGATTGAACAAGCTCTTGGGACAATTTACCTGGAGTTTATTGGAGATCCTGAATTCTAAGCCCAATAGAAGGAATATGAATACTATGAGAGAAGGTGTTGTTCTCTTCAAAAAAGAGATCTTAACAAACATTACAAGTTGATGTTTGGAATTTATTATCAGATTGGAGGATACAACAAGAAAGAGCTTAATCAAGTTTTCATTTCTTCCCTTCCTAATGAGATCAACCTTCTTAATATAATGATCAAAATTTCAAGACGAGATGTGTCAGGACACTGACTTGCAGAAATATTCTAGTATGCTCTGGATGTTGTTGACAAAATGTGTGAAAGGGAGAAGTTTTTCAAGACCTTTTCAGAAAATTCACAAATAAAAAGGCATGCACAACGTCTCACCTGAAAATTAAGTACATGGAAAAGAACTGTGAGTATAGAATCAAGAAGAAGAAGAAGCATTGGGAAAATATATATTCCAAATGGAGCTCTTATAAAGGACGCACGTCTAGGAGGAAAGATCTTATTCCAAAAAAGAAGGTTTTTTTGCTGCTATGGGAAGAAGACCTCCAGAAGAAATCTAATGGATGTTTCATTTGCGGCTAAAAGGGACATTATGCAAAGAATTGTCCTAATAAGGAGAAATCTGCTAGAATTATTGAGCAAGTCAAGGAAAGTTTAGACCATTCACCACCATTCACAATTTGTTTCTGGTTGAAGAATCTGAACATCCCATGATCACTTAATAAGACCATCTTTTCTCAGAAAGTCATGCAAGCTTCACACATCCCTCTCCTCTATAGAAGAATTTAGATTTCTTTGTTAAACTCCCCTTTAAAAAGAATGAACACATTAATCCCACAAAAAGCAACACATCCTGGCATGACACCAACTAATTTGGCTTTGACAAAAGAGGAATGTTCGTAACTCTACAACAAGGATTGATTGAAGCAACCACCAGTGATTAGGCATGCCAGACATTCCATATAAACAAGAGAAGCAAATAAGTGAGAGGAAAAAATAGGCTTGTCATTGAATATAAGCCTCTCAACACCTTTCTTTAAGATGATAAGTTCCTTTTTCCCAAGATCTAGCCTCTACATGTATATCTTCATAAAGCAAGGATGTTTTCAAAGTTCGATCTCAATGTAGGATTTTGGCAATTGGGAGTTCATCCTAATGACAGACAAATGATAGTCTTTTGTATTCCTAAAGCCCAATACCAGTGGAAAGTCATGCCTTCCATCCTCAAAGTGGCTCCCTCTTTATTTCAGAATGCAATGCTTATAATTTGTGAGCATACCCTGTATTCAGCCTTAGTGTACATTGATGATATCCTTTTGTTCTCTAAAGACCAAAGTTCCCATCAAGTTTTACTTCAACAATTCTTTAATCCGGTGGATAAATATGGCATCATGTTAACCAAAAGGACCAGAATATCTTGGCTCGATCTTTGAAAATGGCCACCACCAAATTGGGCCTCATCTTGTAGAAGGCTTGGCCTAATTTACTGAAGAAAACCTCATCAAAAAGGAAATCCAGTCATTTTTTGGCATAGTCAATTATGTCAAGAATTTTCTTCCACTTCTTGCTTAGTACACCAGTGCTCTGTTCAAAATGCTAAAGGAAAATGCCCCTCCTAGGGGTCCTCAACAGACAATAGTTGTTCAAAATTGAAGAAGCTTTGTAAAAAATCACCACTTTTAAATATTCCCAGATTGGGAAAAGGATCCTATAAACATATGCCAATGATGAATTTTGGGGAGTTGTTCTTCTTGAAGAAGACGAAAAAGGATCAAGAGAATATTGTGGACATGCCAATAGACAGTTTAGTGAAGCAATAAAGCACTATCACATGACCTACAGAGAAATCTTAGTTGTGAAGAATGGAATCAAAAAAATTGAATTCCATCTAATTGGTCACACATTTTTGGTTGAGATAGATAATTCATTTTTTCGTAAAATTTTGGAATTTAAAAATAAAAAAATTTCAGGTGGCCAAAGTTTGAGATTAAAAGACTGGTTCAACAAGTATGAATTTGAGGTTAAGCATATAAAAGGGCACCACAATGTGATAGCAGATTATCTCTCTCGCCCTAAGAAAAAATCTGCATAACTAATCCTCCCTCACTGCTCGTTCTCTATAATATTCATGGAAAGTCCTAATTATTAGGTGGCTATGCAAAAAAATCACTTTTCCAACTCAATCAAGTCCCATGGAAACTCCAGAGAAAATTCACCTATATGCAAGAACTCATCTTTTTCATTTCAAATCACGCCTTCTTGAGATCTACTTCAACAATATCATCCCTAGATATTTCATGTTTGATCCTTTTTATATATTTCTCACAAAGCCATTCCTAATGCCTAGCTCTTTCACTAAAGATTTTCTATGGTTTCTCTAGTGCTTGGTAGTATTACATTCTATTGCTATAGAGTTTTATCCCCATGAGATTCTTGAACATCTCAATGATGACCAACAATGTCATTTTCTCTTATGGACTTTAGTTGAAAGGTTTCAAGGAATACCTGTTTGGATAATAAACTCATGATTACCATTAATAATGAAAGGATTCTGAATGGGATTAATCAACCATATAAAATGGTCTATATTTTTCACCATCCTTATTATCATCATTCTCATAGGTTCTTATGGACACAAAACATAACCTATGCATGGGGTATTATTCGTCCTTCTATCCAAGGGAACTCAGACTTCAGACAGTCCTTAATGGATCATTTGTGCTTCATTAATAATTCAGCACCTCCTCTTCCTACAACACTTGCAGGTTTCTAGACTAGGCCCATTGAAGTTATCATAATTCAATAGCCCAGCTCTATTGGCACTTTTGAAAGACCGCCTGCCGAGGAATCTCATGATGAGATCATGGAACAACTAAACAATGTAGCTTCTATTCAACGTCCTCATAGATTCCCAAGAAGAAGAGATGCATATTATAGAGAAAACAATAGTGCCAGCTCATTTGAAGAAGAGGACCCATCCAAATGGGATGATGCTTGTTTATTTCACCATTCACACACTCCTAGAAGCACATGGACAAAAATTAAAGATTACCTGTGCCACTATCATTTGTAAAAGATATTCTCATCTCTTTAAAAGTCACATGTATGGTCTGTATTAAAATAAAAAAAGATTCGAGTGTGGTTTGTAGAATAGTTTGTCTGTTTCTTTTTCTTTTTAAATGTTGTTGGCCACCTATCTAGGCCAATAATAGTTGTATGTTTGTCGGTTTGTATTCTAGAAGTCTATATAAGACTTCTTATGTTAATGAAAGACTTTGACCAAGTTTTATACTACAAATCTCTCTCAATATTCTATGGCCTTCTAAGTTATTTAATTATCTTCTAAAATCCCTGGGTTACTAAGGAAAGAATATGTGATTATCTTAAGTAAGCTAAGTCCTTGTCATAAAAATGGATCCTGGATATCAGAAAGATTTTATATTTAAGTAACTGGTCACTACTGTGTATGGTCTAGTTTCTTTTATGGAGAGTAAGAAGATAAAATCATAACTCGAATGGCAATAACTACTGAGAGCTCTACCTCAAACTCTATCTCTAATATAATCCAACTCACCTCGTCTCTTTCCTTTAAATCCCATGAAACCAAAAAATTAGAAAAACTTGTAGAATATTCCTATGTTCCTAAAGATGCTCAGATCACCTCAACCTCTCATCCTCTAATCATTCCTCATAATGTATATCAAAGATCTAGATGTGCAACTACTATTTGCCAACTCCTCACCAGAAGAAGGCCTGCACCTAAAACATATGTCCAAGCTTCTAGTTTAGAATAATGCTTACTGAAATTGACTGAAGCTGAGCAGTATGTTACCATTGAGGTTCTTCAAAGCCTAACAAATGAGTCTATTTCTCAAGGATACACCCATTTTCACTAGGAAACAGTCATGTTAATGCTCATCTACAATGGGAGAAAAAGGATGCTTAGTTGCTGCTAGACTTGCACTCCTAGACACCAGAGTCTTAGAGTATCAACATGCAGTTATTGGTTCTGTCCTTGCCACGTTGAATGCATGAAGCGTGATGCTAACCTTCTTTCCCAACTTCGTCATGTCCTTACGAGATCCAAACTTGCCTATTTGTGTGAAAGTTCAAATCGAGATTACTAGAGTCCCTTATATGGCATCCTCACAAATAGCCGCACTCCACCAACAAGTCTGCTATAGAGTACATGATCATGCCATTGACTTAAATGGCTATGGATCAGGTGATGCTTTATTTGTACTCTTAGAAACAGTGGAAAAGGTTCCAACCATTGTTCAAGCTTCGAGGTAGATAGATATAGAGACACTCCTAGTTGACTAGCTATGAAAAAATCAGGGAAGCTCAAAAACCAATCCAGTCTCAAGATTGCATGTTCCATAGGAGAAAGGATGGTCTTGTCAAAACAGTCTTTAAAGGTCTTGATGAACCCGGAAGTTCAAGTCTACCAATCTTTAAGACTATCGCAATGATCAAACCCGTCTCGGCTGATAGAAAGATTCCCATTGTGGAATTCATGCCTTCTGGACAGCCTGTCCATACAGATAGAATCAATGGACATTTCAACATTTCATTTGGGATATTGATTCCAATATGTGTGATGAAGGATGTCTTTGTGCTGCTGCTGCTGATGATGATCTTCTTAAAGGAACGTGGAGAAAACGGAGAACTAGACGACCTTGTTGCCATTTTACTCCTTCTCGCACTTCAGATAAAGATAGTGATTCTTCTCTATGGATTGGAATTTCTGCCGAAGTAAGAAGATGAAGTGATGAGAAATTGGCCAAAGAATGGGCTAAACATCCTCTCCCTGTTTACAGGAAGGGATTGGAGATTTTAAGAAGAGAAGGATTTTGCAAAACTCTTGTAAATCTTGTTTCCTCTTCAAATTCAATTCCATGCTTTATGTCTTTCTCTTCTCGGCTACCAGAACTTGCAGATCCCACTACTACGACAATCAACTATTAGAGAAGCTCCATCCCGGCCTCTTGTAAAGCCAATAGTTAAGCCAGATGGTTCATTTGAACCAATTTCGAGCGCAGAAGAGGTGTTGAATTGGCAAACAAATTGTCACATAGTTCAAAAGACCCATTTGATCCGGCAAGATTTGTATAGGATCCTCCATGCTGTACAAAAACATGATTCCACACTGGAACATGTTAATCAAGGGATCAAAGATCTCCATCAAGAAGTCAATGAAAAAATTTCTAGGCTTGAAAGAACTCTGGAAAAGATGGTGTTAATAAATGATTTTGGTCCTACATTTGACCAAAAAGAGGCAGAGTTGAAAGACTTAAAAGATGCAAATGGTAGGTATGAAGGCGGATATGAGGTTTTTCCTTTATGTTTGATCCACCCCCTAGATCCTTCTTGTCAACTTCAGCACCGGCATCTCCTCAAGCGTTCTTGGCACCACTAAGTAAGCCAGTAGTACCATTAGCCTCTACAACTTTTGTAAAGTATGAGGCTTCAAAAAAGCGTGAAGCAGCCAAGAAACAAAGACAAGAGCAGACAAGAGCCGACAGTACAACAATCTTCTTCTTCTAAGAAGCCTAGTATATAGCTTTTAGAAATCCTTTCGGAATTCTACAAGAAGAAAAAGAAGAAGATGCCTTTATTACAGAAAGTCAGAATAAATTTTCATTTTTATTTTTTTACCGGAATATTATACAACAGTATGACTTCCTTATTTTAAGTACAATAATTCTAAGAGAAAGGTAACAAGAACAAAATAAAATGCTGAAGCAGTCGATCCAGAGCTTGAACAGAATCCTATCAAAAGAACGGAGGAGACCATTCTTAAACTACCTTTGCAGCAACACCATTCAAGTAGACAACATAGCAACAACAATAACAAATCAACAAAATATTCCAAAGGAGAAGGTAGACTGTGTGGTGATAGGAGCAGGAGTAGTGGGCATAACAGTGGCCAGACAGCTCGCTCTTCAAGGCAGAGATGTTTTAGTCCTCGATTCTGCTCCTACTTTCGGCACTTCCACCAGCGCCCGCAACAGCGAAGTCATCCACGCTGGAATTTATTACCCACCCAATTCCCTCAAGGTCACGCCTTTTATGATCACAATATTTGTCTTTTGTGATGTAGTGTTAATTGGTGTTTCTCGTAGTTCAATTTTGTTTTTTTCCGTGAATTTTGCAGTCAATTTTATGTGTAAGAGGGAGAGAATTAATGTACAAATACTGTTCTGAATATGGGATTCCACATAGGCAAACCGGCAAACTCATAGTTGCCACGACACCGTCGGAGATTCCCAAGTTGTTTGATCTAATGAATCGCGGAACTGAGAATGGGGTTCCTGGGTTGAAAATGCTAGAGGGTTCTGAAGCCATGGAATTGGAACCTGAGTTGCAGTGCGTGAAAGCATTGCTGTCTCCTGTTTCTGGCATTGTTGATTCGCATTCTCTAATGCTGTCATTGGTGGTATGAATCCTGTCTTTCTTTAATGTTCTTCTTGTTTTCCTTGTGAGTTTTTGTTGCCAGTTGATGAGATTATGAGAATGTAAACAAAATGTCGATCAGGGAGAAGCTGAAAGTTTTGGAACAACCGTGTCTTATAATTCTACAGTTATAGGAGGCCATCTTGAAGGAAATTATTTGCACCTCTATATCACGGAGACCAAAAATCTTGAGAATTGGGATGGGAATTGTGTGCCGCGTGCAGAGGTTATTCTTGTTCCTAAGGTTGTAGTGAACTCCGCGGGATTGAGTGCCATCGCATTTGCCAGGAGATTTAACGGCCTCAGTAATCACATACTTCCTCCTACCTTCTTTGCCCGGGGTTGCTACTTCACCCTGTCAAATACTAAAACCCCTCCTTTTACGCATTTAATATACCCTCTTCCAGAAGATGGTGGCATTGGAGTGCATGTAACTCTAGACTTAGATGGCCAGATCAAGTTTGGACCCGACGTTGAGTGGATTGATGGTGTGGATGATATATCAAGCTTTCTGGACAGGTAATCTTTCTCATTATGGTCATCTCTATCTTGAAATTCTCTAGCAAATTTTTTGTTTATGTGGCATTCATAGTTTATTTCACTTCCACATAAAAGTGCAGTAGATTTAATCCTTCTTGTGTGTAGTTGTTTATTTAGAAATCGTACTCTGAGGTCTGATGCTTTTTCTTTATAAGAAATTACAGCCGCTTCTGTTCATAAGTTCCTCAAAATTATGGATGTTTGTAAGCTGATTTTCATACATAAGATAGGGTTGTCAAAATGGTGGATTAATATTCCTTGGCTGATTTTCATATTTTGCACTTGTGGAATCCACATTTTTCTTCTTAATATGGTCTTCAAATATCAGAAATTTGAATTTATGCTGGGCAATTGTTTTGTATCTTTACTAATATTTTGGAATGTTCAATGTAGTAACTTTTATAGGGTTGACCTGTATCTTATAGTTTATTTAGCTGAAAAAAAAGATAGATGCACTCCATCTTCAGGTGGCACTGCTGCATGCTCATCCAGTGCCTTGAAGGGAGTATGTGCTTTTATAGGTGTTGTGTCAGTACATGCTACTGATCTTCTGGGTAACAGATATAGTCTCATTCTAAATTTCAGCATGACGAGCTCTGATTTTAACTACTATATTCTGCTAGTCAGATGCTGTAGGCATCTTTTTGCTTCCTTCTGTACTTATTATCTTTTGCTTGTTGGCTCAGTATGGAATTCCACATACACAAGAATGCAACACTATGTTGATATTGGGAATTTTCTGCTTCATTAGTTCAGTTTTTTTTTTCATTGGAAATTAGTGAATATATGAGGTTAAAACGAGGACTGAGTGTCCTTCCTGGCATATGCTTTAGTTGGTCTCCATATACTTGAGCTATGCCATGTTTCTTAGTTTATTCTGCTAGAAAAAATATTGGTGCGTCACCATATCATGGCTCCTTTTATCCATGCTGTATTTTCAATTATCATTTGAATTTACCATTTAGTTAGGATGCCCTTTTGTTTGGATTTCCATTCAAACTTTGGATGCCCTAAGGGATAATATCATTGCCTTTATGCTCATGTTATTACAATGAACTTCATCCAAA
Organism: Flueggea neowawraea; assembly: GCA_948243855.1. Taxonomy (NCBI): domain Eukaryota; kingdom Viridiplantae; phylum Streptophyta; class Magnoliopsida; order Malpighiales; family Phyllanthaceae; genus Flueggea; species Flueggea neowawraea. The sequence goes on from CAODLS010766905.1 coordinate 11,445, forward strand.
TAGCCTTCATCATTTTAAGAAAGATAAATTAAACAGAAGCCTGTGCTTAGCCAAAATAAGACAGTAGTAACTAGTATGGTTCCCTCAACTTTGACTCCTTATTTTCTCTAACACGTCATCTATGTCGGGATAAAAATTTTCAAGTAGAATTCATCTTATAACTTGGGAAAGATAATGAACTCCAAATCATGTGCTGCCTTAATAAGCATGCAGAATCACATCTCCCTCCCCCTCTCTCCGTGTGTTTGTGTGTGTTCCAGATGTTGCCTAGTTAGCACCCCACGTGTTCCAACAACTTTTAGCTGATAGAGTTAGTACTTTGTGGCACCAGCCTTCTGCAGGGAGCCCCCCACAGATGCATCTCTAGTGCATTTGCACATGAAGGCTCAAATCCAAGACTTTCCCTTCACCACATGGAGTTTTGGCCACCTAGTTTAGGCCTCCTGTGATCTACAATTAACTCTTTAATTTTGCATGACATTTGATATGAATAGAACACTTGATTACCTTTTTGTTTGGAGCATTAACCTAGTAATGTGTCAATTCCAGGTATAACTATTCTTTTAGCAGCAGTCGTGCAGATAGATTATACCAAGTGATAAGAAAATACTATCCAAATCTGAAGGATGGATCACTAGAGCCTGCTTATGCAGGGATACGTCCAAAAATAACCGGTCCTCAACAATCTCCTATGGACTTTATTATACAGGCAAGTCTTTGCTTTCCTTTCCCTATTAATTTATCAACGCTGCATAATTGACATGTGATGCAGGGCACAATAGCACTGAGAAATATTAATTAGGAATAGTTGGAATTTAGGCTTATTTTCAATTGTTTAACAGTGCTTTTGTATGGTTGATAATTCTGCCTTTGATTATGCCAATCATCTTTCAATTTAAGAATTAAATATTGTTATGGTATGTGATCTTTGAAAAACCATGCTTTGGAATGACAGAACATTCCAGGGTTTCCAAAACATTCTTATACAGATTATATTATGAATTTATGATTAATTTATTTAATATCTGGAGAATATTGTAACAAGAGAATGACCGGATAGACATTGGGAAATTAAGTGCTCATGGGTTCTCGACTTCTGTGCTTATATTAAACTCCCATAAAAATCACTGATAGAACAAATTCGATAGAAATGGTTCAGAAAATCTTTATTTTTGGCACTTTGAAGTTCCTTTTTTAACTTCGGATATGCAATGGTAAAGTAATTTACGTTTCCAAGCAGAAGAATGAAAACAGTTTTATCTTGCTCTCCAATATTCAGTCAGGATTGTTCACTGACTAGAAAAGCAAAGCTGGTCAATCAAATTGATTCCTCGGATGTAACCGAGCTCTTTTGCTTTTTTTTTTTCCCTCCATTTTCATCTCATGATGGGGTGTAAAATCTATCACTTGGTTTTTCTTTGACATATTTAATGTTGTTTGAACAGGGTGAGGATATTCATGGAGTGTCTGGTCTGGTCAACCTTTTCGGAATCGAGTCCCCTGGGCTAACTTCAAGTCTGGCAATTGCAGAATATTTGGTAGCCAGATTCTTGAAGTGACAGAACATAGACCAAGTCAGGATTTCATTAAAAATTGGACTGCTATCATGCTCTAAGCCTCCCAATTTGCTGTGAGGATGAACTACAAAAGCCTCAAGGTTCGTTATGATCTATTCCACTTTCCGTGTCGATATGTTTTACATTTCAAAATTGTTAGGATTGTTAGCAAAATGAAGCTGGTATATTTTTCTACAATGCCGACGTGTTAAGGGGTAGTTACATTTAGTCCTATGCAAATTAGCCACCATCGCCATTGTGATTTTAGTTTAATGTAAATGTTAAATTTTCTCTATTATTTAGTGGACAAACTGAGTCCGCCCATAATGGGTGATAGATGAAACCCAAGTCCAATATTTGGTAAAGCCAAATATGTGGATTGCCTGATTATGAAAGGATTAGAAATTGGGAAAATCACACATTTATATCGAAAATAAATACGAAAATTGATTCTTAGGCTCAGTCCAAACAGATCACTAGAAATAAAAACATGCTTCAAATTTTTTTAAAAAATGCTAGATGTATAAATAATGGAAAAAAGGCACCTAACTCCATTTTAAACTCATTCTTCTAATCAAACACTTCCTTTGATAAAAACTGTTGAAATCACAGAATCGCATTCGCCACAAGATCGCGATGTACACTCCTTCCTAAACAGGTAATTTAAGTGCAAATCTTCTTCTTCTTCTGCAGCATCAAATACAGATTACGGTCAATTCTAATATATTTTTCTCATGAGCAGCTACAATCGACGACCAAAGAAGCTATTATCAAATACAAACTCTCATCAAAATCAAAACAAACATATACGATGTTGCAAAGCAAGCAAAAAGAAACATGTATGATCTTCGCTTCAGAAATTATCAATTCGTAATCGAAAATACAAATTTTCTTAAACAAGACAACACTGTTGCATTGCTAATCATATCACCTCAACAATGGAAATTTGTATACAAAAGTATGTTTTAACTATTCCAGATCTTCTTTTGATGTTTTCCTGCACAATCCTGCTTTAGGTTGAACAAAAATAATTTGAATACATTGCCTTGTTGAAAAAAAAACCCTTCAAAAGCCTCCAAAAAGCAATTAGCTGATATCTCTATTTTTCATATAAGCAAAATTCAAAAAGTCTTCAAAATTGTTCAATAGTCTACATAACACAATTAACGAATAATTTTGTTTTTAATATGAACGCAATTTACATGGTCTCTAAATGTCTCTAAAAGTCTTTAATAGTTCCCAAAAGTCTTCAAATATCTCTACTAGTCTTCATAACCTACTATTTTACCAATATTAAAGTTGGTTCCAATTTCTTTTTTATATTTGATAAATGACAGGAACAAATGGACATCATACAAATAATACTACCTTACAGAGGAGTTTGGAATGAAAATGGGAGGTGCAAGGATATAAGGTGGCGGATATGCTTTTGCCTTGCACAACAAATTACGAAACAATATGCAGAGTAATATCAAACAACTGGGATCTCAAAGACACCCATCTGAAATTTGACATCAAGTATAAGATAGAAGAAGACTATCCACCATTTATACGTATTTTTTGCAATATCAACATCCATGCAAGGGCGAAAGCACTACAAACCACAAGTGGTCGTTGATGGAGCTTTCCTAAAAGCAGTATATGGTGGAACATTAATTTCAACATGCAAATATAATGTAGAAGGGAAATACTTCCACTAGCATTTGTTGTTGTTGATTCAGAAGTCAACGAGTCCTACCAGTGGTTCGTTGAAAGATTCAAGCAAGCATACAGTTATAGATCAGGAATGTGCATCATATCGGAGAGACATGAAAGCATAGCAAATGCAACAAAAAAGGTGTATCCAGAGGCTGGACACTACTACTGCATATATCACTTGTCAACAACATCAAAATGAAGTATAGAAAGAACCAAGAAGAGTTGAATTTTTCTCTTTCTTTGGAGCTAGAAAAGCATATGCACATAAGCACTTTAGGTAAAACATGGAACAACTTGACCACATGGATGAGAGAATTGACATTTATTTCAACAATATCAATCTTGAGAAATGGGAAGCTCTCTAATCAAAAGAATATAGAAGGCATGCAATGACATCAAACATAGCAGAATCACTCAATGCAACAAACAACAAAATACATGAACTACTAATAACAGTACTGTTTGAAGCATTAAGAGCCTTATGTCAAGAATGGAGATACAAATTCAAAACACTAGTAATGCACACAGTCACACCATTGACACCAAAATATCTCAAAATCATACTCAAAAGAATGCATCGAGCAGGAAACATGATGGTATGATTGTTGCATCTACTTAAATAATATGAAAGTTGCCTAATTTATTTTATGGAAAAAGTAAAAAGTTGTCAAAAATCTCCGAAAGTCTTCAGAAGGTCTTCGAAATATCTTCGGATATCTTTTACAAGAGTCCCAAAAGTCTCCACAAGTTTACAAGGGTACTAATTGTTGACTTCGGTTTTGATGATGATGACTGCAAAATATCTATGAAAGATGTACTAAGTTGTAGACTTACTGATAATCTGATATAAAGAGACTTGTACATGATACACGTCACTTTGATCGTATTCAAGAAATTATGGGTTAACACAAGTCTCGTTGTACATGATACAAGTCACGTTATACCTTCTGGATTGATTGCATAAGTATATAAGTCACGTTGCAAAGAGTACAAGTCATGTTATATGATGATCAAATGAGGACAAAGCCAAGACGCTCCTCGAAATTTGAATTTAAATATTCTTTGACATGCTGACTTGGATTAAAGATGCAATCTTGAGCGTAATTGACAACGCACGTTGTAGATGATACAAGTCACATTGAGAATTCATTGAGTGAATTGTGCATATTCTGGAACAAAGAACAATGCATGTTGAACAAGCCGCAAGTCACATTGATATATGATCAATGCACGTTGCAGGAGATACAATGCACGTGGTACAAGGTGACACCATTTAAAACAGAATGTTTAACCTCTCACAACAGCTACTTCGAGGCTCCAATGGCTATATCTTCAAGAGTGACTATAAATAGACGTCACTGGACAGAAGAGAGGGAAGAGATACCATTGCCAAAAATTGGTAATCATTTTATCTCTCACTTCTACCTTTCTAACCCATTTGAGCTATTAATTTGCTATCCTATTTCTGGGTTTGTGTGAACTTCAAATTTGTTATACACTTGGGTTAAATCTGTAACAAGCAAGGTTGTTTGCTTGGGGTAGATAGGTTTTCTTTTTGTACCTTAGAAAAACAAGAGTGGTTGCTAGTGAGTCTTAGAAAACTAGAGTTAGGTTTTGCTTGTTGATCCCTCAAAAATAAGGTGTAAATGTTTTCTTGTTGATCCTGCAAAAACAAGGTGTAACGGTTTCTCTTCACCCGCAAGTGAGGAAGAATCTTTAGTGGATTGAACTCTCTAGTTAATCTAGAGGAGTGGACGTATGTCAAGGATGACTGAGCTACTATAAATCTGATTTGACATCTCTTCCCTTACTCTCTCTTATTTACTTGCTTTGCATTACATTTGATTTACATTGTTGTGTGTGAATTGGATCTTTAGAGCTTCCACATTTACTCTTTGATTTAAGTTTGAAAGAAAACTTTGTTATTTGTTTTAATTTGCAAAAGATTTTCAACAAAATTTTTAACTTGCTAAGAATCTAATTCATCCCCTCTTGGATTGTCATTCTCATCACCTCTACTGGTACTTACACTAATATATATGTGTTTTAATGTATTATGCAGGTGAAACCAGGTTCTGACAAAATATTCAAAGTAGCCAACAAAACCAAAACATTCACAGTGAACATGGAAGAAAAAACATGTACTTGCAAAAGGTTCCAAGTAGATGAAGCTCCATGCAACCATGCTATGGCTGTAATAAACACAAAGCTATGGGATCCCTACAAATACTACTCAAAATACTATAAAAATGAAACCTTGAAAGCAACATATGGAACAATTGTTCAACCAATCTCAACAGAAGATAGAGTTGGAATACCAGAAGAAGTAATGCAACAAGCTAGTTGCGAAACCTAAAGTCAAAAAATCGAGAAAAAGGTACATATCATGCTTGGAAAAGATAACATATGTTCACTGTGGAAGGTGTGGAGAAGCAAAGCACAATAGAAGATCATGTACAAACATACAAACAACAGACATATAATAAGAAGTAGATCAATCATTTACAATAAAATGCAATTACTCTAGAAAACGTTTAAATTGTTCAAAGTAATATGTAAAATCTTCATACCTATTTTTTTTTTTAAAAGTAAACAATGTTCAATAATTCATTCACTGCCACCTAACAAACAATACATAAAAACAAACAACTTGAATCCATAACGATGATTGTTACATTTTGGATCATTTGAGTACTCGTCCTCTTCTTTCATCTTGTCATAATAAAAAGGCATAAAAGCTAGTCTATTCCGGTATACCTCCACGTCAAAGGTCTTCCAAATATTTTTGTTGTAGAAATAGGAATATTCTGAAAATGCCAAAGAAAAAGCACCACAATCGCTGAAAAGGATAACAAAACAACTTAAAAAGGCAAACACAATAACCACACAGAAATTAAAAACCAACATAATAATTTTTTTTAGAAAAAATATCTCTGTTTTTAACATGGAAGACCTCGAACCCACGAAAGCCGAAGAGGTGTTGTTGGAGGTACTTTGCTAAGCTTGCCCTTGTATGTTTTAATAGACCAGATGCCTACAATGTCAAGAAAAAAAGGAAGCAAGATAGCATAGTTCTACAACTGTTCCTTCACAAATGCATCGTGCCTCTCATTCCTTATCAATTCATAAACTTACAAAGTCCTTTTGTCGAACGATAGGCGGAGCACCACCCAATGATCACCACCGACATTCGCAGGCATCTAGATGTGATCGACCTCATACCAAGGTCTGCAACATGCCAACCACTGCCCCCTATGTAATACCCAACGACATCATTAAGATTGATAATTGAATTCCATTGACCCTCGGCAAGACTCATGCAAACAGAGTACCATTGCTGCAAGTATATGTCAAAGATATCATCCGTTGTGGTGAAATCATATTTGCATTTACCATACTTTTATTTTTTTCTAGATACAATAAAGGACAACATTAATATACTACATAAGACAAACATTATAATTAGACTATATCTACATATGAAGGATTACAAAACTGTCCAAAATTGTACTTAAAACAGAAAAAACAAAAAAAAAACATGCTGATGATCCAAGCTCCTGACCATAGTAAATCAAGTCAAAGAACCATTGCCTATGACTTATTTTTTCCACAAAGAAATTGAAAGGAGTAGCAAGATTATCTGTAACATCAGTGTAATTTTTTTCACCTTCTTCACCTTTTCTGCAGATTCAGAATCTTCCCTGCAATGAATAATCCAATTAGAAAAAGAAGAAAATAGTGCAAATAACACTACATGAACAAATATTGAACAAACAGAATACATACTCTTCCACCTCAGACACGACTCTATCAGCTTCTAGAAAAGGATACAGATCAGACATCAACATAAAATATACGGGTTCTTCCAAAGTATAAATTTTGTCCAATGGATACCCTTCCCTAAAAATCTTCATCATGTTATCAACAGAAACAAACCTCCCAATGCTGCCAAACCAGTTAATGAATGGAGACTTGAACAGGTGGGATGACTTAATATTCTGCTTTGCACATGAGGCCAAAATTGGAGCCGCAACATTTGCGGTGTAAGTCACAAGCTCCATTGATTTAGCCATCGCATGAGCTGCTGGTGCATCAACCACACTAGAATCAACACCTTTTTCTTCACCAACTAGAGTCTGCAATTGCTTCTTACTTTGCACAGGTTCAACGGTGACATCCAGATGCATCTCTAAACTCAGATCATTGAAGTATTCCTCGATGTCGAAATCTTCATCCAAGTGTTGTTGTAACTCAGTTGGTTGAGGCCTTTCTTTCAACCCACTTACAACTATAAACCAGAAAAAAATAACAAAATGTTAGAACAACAACCAAACATTAACTAATCAAAAGTCTTCGTAGGTCTCCACATATCTACATGAATCCCTAACTAGTTTTAAAAAATGTCTCCATAAGTCTACGAGAATCCCCGACCAGTTTACAATAAAGTCTTCATGAGTCTTCAAATGTCTCCATTGGGTGTACAAAAGTCACTAGTAGTGAAAATGACAACAAAAGTAAAACAAATATTAATCTCAGCTATGATCTTTGCAAGACATTTCCTTTTCATTTTCATTTCCCCTTTCCTTTTCATTTTCATCTTCCTTTTGTTCTTCATTTTCTTTTTCATCATCCCTTTGTTCTTCATTTTATTTTTCATCATTCCTTCCCTTTCTTTGTCATCTTTGTCTCCCTATCTTTCTTTTGTCCCTGCCACAACAAATAGATTAAAAGAAAACCAAACAATAGCAAAAAACCTTTTACAAAAATAAAAACAGTATAACATTAACATACAACTCTAAATACACATAAAAACAACTTTACATGTTCCACCCATGCATAGCAACCCTGATGCGTAAATCAATAATTGCAACATCAAACTCTTCAATTGTTTTCTCAAAATTTTTCCCATAGACTCTGAACGTCACTAACAATGAGAGACTTGAACTGACTGAAATCAGTTGATAACTTTGTCAATTTTTCCGACAAGTTATCAACTTTCTTTGATAAACTAGAATTATAAACTAGAACATCTTTGCCCTAAATCTTTTTACCCTTGAAATGTTCATGTAGCTGCCTCGAATTCAATGCATCAAGTTCCACATCATCAGATACCAAGTTCTGAACCACTAGCCTCACATAACACATAAACAAAACAATTTAAAAAAAAAAAAACTTCTCAACACGAAAATTATTAAACAAACTAAAATTTAAATACCAAAATTACCTTTGGGAAATTAGCATCTTCCTCAATGCTATCAATGTAGGCTGAGAAGTCGCCTTCGAGTTTAAAATTTTAGGGGTTCTCATCCCTATCCTATGTGCAATAACCCCATCTACTCACAAACAAACCTCATAAAACCAACACTGAAAAACCACTGGGAACCCATCCACACGGTAAGGAAAAGCAGTGTTGTTGTCGCATTAAGCACCACACTCCATAAGCCTACCCTTCAAGGATTGTAATGTCGATGTAAAACTAACTATTTCCCCAGATAATTTTCATAATGTCAAGAGTCAACCATTGGAAAATATTCCTTCCTCAAAGACCTATCCCCTCGACAAGTACTTACAAATCTATGAATTATAAATAGCACAACAAGTTTTACTGCATCCTCATCACTCTCCCCTCCTTTGTGTTTGATTGTCTCAAATAACGATGACTTATTCATAACTTTATCATCAAAAAGTACTTCCACATCAAGTCACCATCCCACTCAAACAACACATAAGTATCCAAATCACGACATACTTTAACCTACTCAACATACCAAAGTCTTCCAACCCAAATCTCAAAGTCTTCCCTCCAACTCGAAAACAAACTACACCAGCCTCCCTGCACTTAAGTTCCCTCAACAACAAAGAATTAATCACATGTCCCTAACCCACCACCTCATCTATATCTAACAAAAAACCAAAACAAGTACGCCTAAACACCTCCACCTGCTTCAACTCAAATATCTCTTCGAAAAATATGGTGCAGTATGCATATAGTTAAATGTAACTTTGGCAGGGAAATGATGAGATGGAGGCATGACAAACTTCAAACCCTGACAGAAATAATGTATAACAAATAACAAATTATACACTGTTAAAACTTAATAAGTCAATTTAAAATAACTGGAGACCTTATTAAGAAATTAAATTCTCGCAAAATTCGAGCCATTTTTCATCACAAAAATTCAAAATCAACAAAAAGAGTTTCAGAAACCTATACAGAGTTGAACACTTTTGGAGACCTTTAGACGCCAACATTATTAGACCAAAATAAACATCAAACATATGAGAGTCAGACAACAAACAAGCACATGTTTTCAACAGACAACAACAAATCAATAAAACAAAATCGTTAATCAACATAAAAAAGCAATAAAACTAACCTCATCAGATGATTCTATAATAAGTAACTTAGCCTTCTTCCTCTGCGGCTCATCCTTCCTGGGCACAATGTGCCGCTTCGCCTTTTATGAGGCTCAGCCTTAGAAGAACCCGACTGACCCTTCCCTTTAAAACAGGAACAATAAACCAATAATCAACATATAAAACATCAAAAAGAACAAAATCAATCAACACAAAACCAAAACCCTAACCTTCTCGGTCAATTCAGGCTCCAAAATCTTTATCTTCTTTTACGGTTCATACGACGAATGAACAGAGGGTCCCTTACCCTTTCCAAAAACGTCATACATCTTCTCAACCCTTCCTACAGCCTTAGGCAAGTTCGATTGGTCCTCCATTATAAGAAAAAAACTCACTAAACAACGAAATCACACAACCAAACAACAAATCCAACACAGTAATCACAAAAACAACCTACTAGTCGTACTCTTTTGAACTAAATAATAAAAAACAGAGAATAGAATAAAGTCATACATTAAACCTAAGCAACACATCCGTAATGAAAAAAAAAAGAAAGAAAATGCCACCAATTCACGGCTGAATTCGTTGAATCAGTGTAGATTGCAAACCCTAGCTTATCGGGGAGGAGGGAGGGCGAGAGAGAGAGCGAGAGAGAGAAAGAGAGAGAGAGAGAGAGAGAGAGAGAGAGAGAGAGAGAGAGAGAGAGAGAGAGAGAGAGGGAGGGAGGGAGGGGGAGGGGGAGAGGTAGAGGGAGAGGGGGAGATACGACAATGGCAAAAGCAATCAAAAATTGGGCTAAAGAATTAAAAAAATGGCACCTGGGAAAATGAAACTTTAAAAATGGCATTCTGCTAATTACAAAATTTTGGAATCCTTTTATCAAAATCTAAATTTTATTTGAGACAAGTGACATAATTAACTCTTAGGAATTAGACTTCTTAAAGGAGTAAGAGACCCCACTAGAATACACATACATATAAAGCTATATGTAATAAATCAAGGAGACTTTTGACAATCACAATTAGAACACACAAAAGAAACTCTTCTCCCTCTTTGTTGTGTGTCATCGATCCAATTGAAAAAAGACCTAAAGATTTCGTCTTATCTACCGATCACCAATTCTATTGGTGATACTTAGGCTACAAAACAATCGAGCGTTCTCATCTCAATAAGGAGTTTTTGAGAGTTGTGGTTGAATTTTTTGACTTCTCCACCAACAACGTGAGATCAAAAATTGAGAGAAGAGAGAAAAGAAACCGATGAAACTTGGCTTAGACACGTTGTATATTTGAAAATAGTTTTGCCGTATTATTTAAGAAAATAAAAGAAAGGCATTCACAAACTTGAAAATTGAAAAGGAAAATGGGAAATACTGTTAATTTCCTCTTCAGGTTTTAAGACTTATGACTTTGTACTGAACTCAATAAAAAAGGCCTACGCCAGACTACATTAAGTGGGAAATCAGAAAATATATTAAATTGTATTCTCTAAATTCTATATAAGTTTTAAAACAGAAAATTGATTTTGTTTCTGCTTTAAAAATTAAATTTATTTTTACAACTTTTCTATTTTTCCAAATATTTTTGAAAAAATAAATTAAACCAAAAAGTAAAAACACACTGGCATATTGTTAGTTTTATAATTGTCTTTACGATTTGGGAAATGAAGCCTCCCTCATAGATCCTTCGAAATTAACTCTTATTTGAACAAAACTAAACGCAGCATGAAATTGCCATTATTCATTTTCTTAACAATATTGTCCTTATTCATGAATTGGTGCACTAGACACGGAACCAGCCCGTGACATGGTAAGGCTGATCCTTACAAAAGTAATGACAGCTTCAGACATAGATCAAAGCAAAGAACCCGTGACACTCCCACAACAAAACTACAAAAAGCTAAAGCACTTCAAATTCAATCACATCTCACAGTACCCTCCAGATTTATCAGTTAGTAACCAAGCCTAGAAGTAATGCCAAAAATATCCCAACGATCACAACCCATAACCAACACTTTTGCATCATTACATGCATCATAAACCACAGTACCAAAAAGAAAAGAACACTAGCAATTGTTAAAAGAAAAGGTCACATAGGAAAATAACAAATCTTAGGAGCATGGCTCACGAGCCACACCGAGCCTTGAATTGGGCACATCAAAGAGAATCCTGTGATTCTGTTGCTGCATGTTGGCAATCACATTCAGCACCGAATTGACGTTATCCGGCGCCGCGGCAATGGCCAAGCATGTGATGCTGCCGGCCGTGCTGTGGATTAACAGGTTGTCTGGTGGCAATGTCACGTTCATGCCAACGAACATGAATGTTATAGTTGGTGCAACTATTGGTTTTGTGTAACATGTGTCGAATCCACCAAGCGATGTTACTGTCACGTTGCGGCCAATTCTTCTTCGGAACTCGTCTCTGACTGCATTGTAGGCTGGCGTCACTAGCCGGGTGAATACGGTTCCTGCAACCATTGATAAAAGGCAGAAATTATATTACTAGTTGAATTTGACTTGAAATAAAATTATATGTCCATTTTTTTTTCTAATATTAAGTTTGCAAATACAATAATTATATAGATCCAACCATGGATAAATTATAAGACATCAGATCATAAGAGCTAAATTGTCAAAAATAATTTGAATTTGGTTGTTTTTTTTTTTCAGTCAGAGAATGCATCTAATAATGCCATACTTTGTGACAAGTAACTTTTGCTAGTCTAGATCCACTGAAATGTTTCCACTATTCTTTTCATTACTAATAATATTATTGTATTAGATGGCCATTCTTGTTTGTCCACATCCTAAGTGAAGGAAGATACACCGAAGACACTGGACTGGATCTTTCAGTGTACAAAACGACACTAATAATGCACCTAATATGCACATCTAGACGATTCATGGATCCGAAATTTTTATTTTAAAATGTTGAAACTTGAAAAAAAACAATTTGTCTGCTTGAAAAATTATAGTATTAGAGTCAATTGGAGCGCTAACATATATAAAAAAATAAAAAGAAACAAATAATAAAATCATGAAAAAAAATTCTAAATTATAGTATTAAAATCGCTTCAAATTCTAACTGCTGAGAGATTTAAATAATTACCAGAATCAATTATGGTCCCAGCTCCGGTTGTGGGATTGAAAGCAAGAGCAGCAGGAGGGATATCAACAATTCTCCGACCAACTCTAATGGCAACCAAATTCACATAGTAAAGTGACGATCTTCTAGGATTTTTAAGCAAGGGTGTATACTTAATCCTTATAGGTTGTCCAACAGGGCCAAGTCTCAACGACCCAGAAAAGTTAAGAGACCTAAAACTTGGCAAGCAATATGAGAATGTTGATTGGTACAGGTTTTGGGTTTGTGATAGAAGAGATAAAGGACCACGGCCGAGACCCAAAAGACCCTGCGGTGGAATGGAGCTGCCTGTGGCTTTCTGGATGCAACCGAAGGTGTAGGCTGGGACTGGGTCAGTGGCTAATGTGATTGTGTCCTGTGAAAGGTTAGCTGCTATGGAGGAGCCACCATATGTCAAGTTGAAACCGCAAATTCCTTCAATACAAGAGGGGTTTGTGATGACCTGCAAAAATACATTAATTTTTAGTACTAGGGATTCAAACCCTTAATCTCAAGTTTTAAATAAAACTCACACACTCATTGAGTCAAGTAAAAATAAATTAATTTTTAGTACAATGGGATTCAAACCCATAATGTTAAATTTTACAACTCACATTCTTAACGAATTGAGGGGAAAAATTGTAAATTTGGTAACAGAAAAAGAAAAAAGTCTTGTGAACTTCTGTAATTATTGATTTCTAGCTCTCTTTATTTTCTGTGTACTTTATGACCGCAACGTTATGCATGCTACAACAATGATCCGGTAAAAAACTTTATTTGTCCTGTAAGAGGTTTAGTGATCATTAGAAAGATGAAGTTTTCTGTAGCTTAAGCACTATCTTGCATTAATTTATTTTAGCTGTTAAATTATTAAAGCATTCTTCAAAAGGTTAAGCGCAAATCACGGGATTTTTCTATTCCAGAGAATAAAAAATGGTATACTAAACTAATGTTACCACGTGATAAGTGTACAGGGATTGAATGTTAGATTAGCCATAAGTATACTGAAAATTATTAGTAATCACAGCATAAGATGCTGAAAAATATTAAATGGCATTAAAACTCAATTGTAAGTAAAGCACTTTAAGTGTAATATGTAAATTACCCACACAACTTGATGCATATTCTTCCATTATTTTAGCTGTTATGAATGTTAAAATCTCAGTTAATAATTAATCATCTTCACTAATTAAGAGTTACATTGATGTACCTGCTTGCACTGAGCAGCTTGACAGCCAAGAGATTTGAAGGTAGTAGACTTAGCAGAGTCAAACACAGTAGAAGAACAACCAAAACAGCCATTACAAGGAACCCAAGCAGCATCATTGCTAGTATCCATAGCCATGAGCATGGTCTGTGCTGGTGTCCCAATCTTGGCTCTCACAATATAAGTTGGGCTCTCAATAATCTGCCTGCCTGATGCAATGGGCACCACAGATTTCCTAGCCACCAAGCTTGAGAAGTATTGAAGCCTAGCCTGGTCCTTTGCTTGCATCTGAAGCACACTCTCTTCCCATGAGAGTGGCTTTGATGGCCTAAATGGCGAACAAGGACTGAAAATGTGGAACACTTGGAGGGTCTTGCCATGGTCTTGGGTGTTGCATTGGCTGTTGAGGCATTGGACTAAGGTGAAAGAGAGGATGGCTAAACAGAGGAGAGTGGTCTTCATGGCTCTGTGAGAGAGAGTTTTGTTGGGTTTAGGAGTTCCAAGGTAAGCGCTATGAAATGTGACTATAAATATATGGAGAATGATTAGTGTCTGAATTTCTATTTTTTTTATAAGAAAGATATTTTATTCATCTATTTATAATGTAGTGTATTAAACAAAGTAGGAAAAATCTCTATCATTCGCCGGTATTTTTGCATACTTAAAACTACGATATTAAGAAGAAAATGTTGCTAAAACAACGTGATTAGAATTAATCTTAAGTTAAAATTTAGTATTTTAAACAAGTTTGGTAATGTAATCGAGAAGAGAATTGATTTTTTTTTAACAAAAAAAATGATAGTTGAATTTTAGTGTAGTGGTGTGACATGTGTGGAGTATGGTATTGAGTATAGTGTAGGAAGGAGGAGTGAGTGGGTTGTTTGATAACAGACTGTATTCCATTTTCTTATGTAGGCCGGGACCTCTCGTGCTTGCTTGCTGTCAATTCTCATCTAGATATAGTATCTTTTTGCTATATTTTATTTCTTTTTGTTTCATTTTTTAATGACAGATTTGGAATGATATTTTGATGCTTTTGTATATTTAAAGAGGAGAAGTAGTACAAATATAAATGTTTTCAAAGTAAATATATTTAAAAAAATCAATTTTTCTTTTTAGGGGATGTTTGCCTGGTTTAGATTTTTTACTATCTGTTAAATTTATTTTAAAGAATATATATTATTTTTTTATTTCAATACAGTTTATTAAGTATACTAAAATTTATTGAGAATAAATGGGTAGTATTACAATAAGTACTTTAAAAAAGAGTTATCATTGATGATTTTATTAATAAATTAAGTAACAGAAACTTATATTAAGTAATTTTAGTAATAGTTATGATTACTTAATTTATTAAAATTAAATAACTAATTAAATTAAGTAATTATATTTTAAATTAAGTAACTATTAGAACTGTAATTAAGTAACTATCACATAAAAATTAAATAACTTAGACTAATATTAAATAATTAGAATCTTCAATAAAAATTCTTTTTATAAGTTATCATTGTAGTACCACCCTAAACACCTTCTTATACAAATTTTAAGATATAATGTAATTTGAATATTATTTTTCTTTTAAATTTACACGTAATTGCGTGTATGATTGAGCAAATAAAGTGTAGCGTACGGCGCATATGGTGCGTCTATGATCAAACATCAACACACTTATTTAAAAAAATTATGTTAATAGTGTAGTTAATTTACCTTTGTTGACATTCACTTCTGTTTGTCCTTTATTTGCGAGTCTTGCAATGTGGAATAGTACATCGTTACGGGTGCAATCAAGTCGAATTGAGATTTAGAGTATTTAGATTCGGCTTGATAGAAAATATGTTGAGTTTGAGTTTATCTCAAGCTTTTTTTTTTCTGTTCAACTTCGGCTCATTAACATATCTTATCTACTCATGAGCAGCTCGAACTTGGCTTGAGAATAGCTCGCTCAAGGGTGTATTCGAGCTCAAACTTGAGAAAAGCTCGTTTGAGCTTATAATCAAGCTCGATTTGATATAGCTCGTCTGAACTCGGCGTAAGCTCGTTTATGGGTTTGTTAAAGATTACAACAAATGATGGAATTTGCTTTAGTTTCCAACTAATTAACCATCTTAGACTACTCTAAATACAAACAAACAACATCAAACATAAAAAGTTATACAATCCATGATCACAACAAATTCTCAATTCAAAAATACATAGAATACAAAAAAATATTAAGAGAATAAATAAAATAAAAGTGACAGTCAAACAACAATCCCATAATGTAAGTCTCAATACAACAAAACAACTATTCGTCTTCCATGAATTCACATATGCAATTTTTCATCATAATATCAATCTGTCAATTTTAAATAGAATAAATTAAATAAGATAAAAAATAAACACTAAAAATTTTTATTTAATTTAATCTTACCCATCCAAGAATAGATTTAAGGAAGTGAATATTCAACAATTTCAACCTTCTCACCCTTGTTTTTTTTTCTACAAAACAATATATGGAAAATTTTGGACGAGGAAGAGGGATGGTGGCTCGAAAGACCGACGATGAAGAAGGATATGTGGGTGTGTCTTGGGTTTTTTGAGTGAGAGGGAGAGTCTTAGATTGCTATTCGAGTTTCAATGGGTTGTGTGCAAATGGACAAACACTCACTAAAACACTGAATGAGTGTGGTTTTTTGTTAAACATGTGAGTCAAAAACTACTTAGTTTTGAGTGAAACTATGAAGTATTGGCTTTATACTTGTAAACTTTTTTAAAAATTAACAATATGTTCCATATTTTTTTGGATGATCAAAAATTCAAATCTATATAAAAGAAAATGTAGTTTGTTTATAAGTTGTATAACTATACTTTGAATTTTCTTTTCCAAAACTTATTTGGGTTAATTGGAAGATTTAAGTGGTTAAGAATATTTGAGCTAATGTTCAAGAAACAATAGCATTTGTGCATTAGATTACTTGATGTCTTTCAAGAAACAATAACATTTAGTGTGTATGTTAATTAATGTCAGTAACATTTAGTGTATATTATTTTAGGGTTTAGAGTTTATGGTATAGAGTATGGGGCACAAAGTATAGGGTATAGAATAAATGGTATATAGTTTAGGGCATTATAGTATAGACTATAGTATACGACAACTTAAAGTAGTTTAATCGAGTTTAGCATATAGAGTTTATGGTATATAATATAATATACAGTTTAGAGTACAAAATTTATATTGTGCAGTTTTTTTTTTTAAATGTAGGATTACAATTTATATGAACTACATTAATGACTATTTTTTCTAAGTTGAGTTAGATCAAATTCTATATGCTAAATAAATTGTTAAATGATTAAACTTAAAATTACACACTTACATACATAACAATGCAACGAATAAAAATTATTTATGTTACGCATAAATAATATAAAAGTAGAATAAGATATGCATAATATTTAGTGTATATTCCTATATAAATGAGCTTAAATTCGAGCATATTCGTCAGCTTTTCGAGCCGAACTTTTAAGTGTTTCAAACTCGGCTCATTTAATAAACTGAGTTTAAAAATTTATTTAAACTCAATTTGTTTATTGTCAAACAAATTTTTTACAAAATATGCTATATACTCAATGTAACTTTATGTAAGTGGAGACTTACTCATATATATTCACGGAGCAAACAAAAAGAAAAACAAAATAAAGTCATTAATGTTTAGATTGTATGACTGTTTGAAGACCATAAGAATTCACCCAGTTTAAATGTGCACAACGTTTTGACATCGTTTCGTATAACGTTGGACGCCGTAATCTGAGCTGAAAAGAATTCAGAGGCACAGAAAGAGATTCTGACAAGAAACAAAGAAACTAACAGCTTAATCGAGCTGTGTCGATCAATTTCTATTGTCTTTTATGGCTAGTTTAATTTAATAGCATGCATCATAACTATATTTTCACATATTTTGAATCTCGATGAGAGCATTGGACGCTTTGACGGAGTGTGTGGACATCCTAAAAACTACTTCGTTAATATTTACTATTGGTCACATGCAATATTACTCAATCAGGAACTTTTACTTTTTATTTTTTGATGTTCGTAGTAAGCCAAGAGTGTCGGTGAGAAATATTGTTTCTTTTCTCTATTACCACTGCATAAATAAGGGTGTAAGTTAAAATAGAAATTATGGAGGTTTAAATGTTTCAAAATTTTATATTATATATATGCCAAGCTCACATAAGAATATACTCCGAACAGTTAAAAAATATGATCCACTAATGACAGGTCAATTGGTTCAAATAAGATTCAGTAAAGATTTGGTCATCTTACTCATGATCCAACCCAATTTGATCAAACCCTAATTGAATAGATGAATGATGCGTCACGAATGTGGTAGTGAAGTAAAAGAAAATAAATACAAATGGAAAAGAAATAAGGCCTCAACACATTTTATAGCTGATATGGACTGGTCATTAAATGCATTCAACACCGAATTATAACGAAAACTTTACAACTCACTATTAATGAAGAGACGTTACAGAGCATCAACATTCATTTTTGTCACTCTATAAATAGACATGAGGAACACTTCTCAAGGTATGATCTGCTCTCAACACACACTACTACTCTGTTAAATTCTCTATTGACTTGAGCGTCAGATACTCTTGCGGGGAGCATCCTGATCTCATCGTGTTCTATGTTTTCAAGTCTCGAGACAACGTTTACAATTATCGAGTATTCAAGTATTTATTACTATTATTGTTCATTTTCCGAGGCAACAACAATTGACGGCTTTTGTGGGAAAACAGAAGACAGGCAAAAATTATACTCCACTAAACGAGTCGTGGTCAACCATCTTGGCAGCAACAGAGGGCTCAAGGCTCATCACTTTTCCTCCAAAGATTGGCCAAACTTTGGGAAGAAATATGGACACATATTGCAAATACCACAATACGAGTGAAAACTCCAGGCTAAGTGTCAAGAAATGAAGAATCAAATTGAGACATTGGTTGAAGAAGGGCACTTGGACCAGTTTGTCTATGATGAAGCATTGCGAGGAGAGCCAAGTGATGAAGTGTGG